>JAHZMT010002303.1:0-18748 GCA_027743785.1 Sinhomidia bicolor
TTTTTCAGAGAATCTGCAAATGACTTTGACACGTTCCACGCCATCACGAATACGGTGAATAGGAGCATTATCCCACAACAACGTATGATCTGCCCATGCACTGCTCCAATTGTAATTATTACATTGAAAATTAGCTCGCTATCTACTTTAATTGAGTCTGAAAAGAGCCAAGAAAATGTGAACTTTCGCCGTGCCAAGAAAGTCAGTGCGAAAAGGTAGTTTGCAATACAAATAACAAGAGAGCTTTTCCTATATCCAGTAAAAGTATAGACCAGTTTTAGATTATCTGGCATTTTATCTAAATGGCAAAGTATTTTGTGAACGTTGGACTGGTCAAACCAGAGAAGCTTGACGGTTAGCAATTTTCTAATTGTATTTACGACTACGTATGTCATGTCAAAATATACCAACAAATTTCCATTATTTTCAGAGGCAGGTTGCTTTCTGGCTTCAAAGTATTCGTAAAAAAATTCAAACACACTGGCTGCAGTCAATAGTCCACACACCAGTTTTTGGGGCCACCAAGACACCAAACTGTTATCAGAAGAGTTCCCTTTAAACCGGTATGGACTGCCAAGAAAGAAGTAGGCTGTTTCAATGGGAACCTTTATGTGGGTTTTTAAATTTCCATTGTCAATATACAACATTTTTCGGAAACTTTTACACACAACTTGATAATTGTTTGAATGAATAGTGTATAGCGATAAATGATCAATATCGCCAAGGAAATAAACGAGCGTAAAACTTATGAGACCATATCAGTGGCACAGGATTTCTTGTAGTGACAAGTAAATTACTGAAATGACTTTCTCTTTGCTGGAGAACAAAAGTAGAAGATAATTAATTGTATAAATTAGCTAAATTATGTAAATATGCAGTGTTTATTGCTTACGTTTTTCTATGCATGGAATTTCGCGGTATTTCTATTATTTGATATAGTGCTTAATTCAATTTCCATTATTTCTAATATTACAATGAATTTCCTATAACATAAATTTATTTTCTTAATTAGTAGTTTTATTTTTTAACGACATTATTTGGTAGTAAGTATTTGTTTGTGTGTAGATATTTGTATACATTTTGTTCACAATTCTTTCATTCAGTAAAAATTGAGAAAAAAATTCAGGTTACAAACTCAGTAATTGGTAGTTGATACTTGATGTCACAGTTTTTTTTACATTGATAGACAATATATAATAATTATTATTTTTATTTTTATAAGATGCGGTCAGTTCTTATGGTTCCACTCAAAAATTGTCATAAAAATTTACACCATCACTGTTTTTATGTTGAACGCGCCATATGCAATTGTAAAGAATCTTAAGGTATGCGCATAATTGCATGCAGGTTTAACATCATTTGTATATTTTAGGTGGAAGGTTTGGGAAAAGAGTTAACTTGTAAGTGATAGCTATTTATAATTCCTTTTAACAAAGTTTAACTAACTTTTAACTTTAGCTTTATTTAACTTTCTCAGCTTAGTTTTATTTATTTAATTCATTGATTTTTAATACCGAGAGATATAATTTACCTTATTTCTGTACATGTATGCTAACCATACTAATGTTCTACAAAGGCTTATTGTAAGTATTTACATTTTTTATAAACTAGAACTGACACATTAGCTCTTAACTGTTTACAATACGTTAAATTTTTATGTCATTTTTAAAGCATATGCATAGACTCACTATTACTACTACCTAAGGCTTTTTTATTTGCATCCATATTTATTTACGAAAGTGAATATTTTATTCAATTTGATATTTATTTTAATAGATATTTCAATTTATGACAATCTAAATACTTTTATTAAAGCACACTCCGCAAAATTTACTGTGATTATTTATCCAGAAGTAAAACTTGTACGGTAAGCTCGTTAGCAACACTCATGCAAGTCAGGGGTGTCAACTTATCGATAAAATGTTGTGACCCCATTCTAACTTTGATATGACTACAACTTTTTATAAACTTTCTTTTCCATATTACATTTCCTCTACGATTGCGAACTCCATCTATCAAACTTCTTTTCATCAGAAAAGAATTCTCCAACGACTGTGAATATATTTGTGCCATGCCTCCAAACATCAATAATATTTGCATTGTTTCATCTATGACCACCGTTCCAAACATAAGCAACTCTAAAATATTTTCACGTGTCACAGTCAGTTTGGTTACCATAGCAACTGAGAAGGCCTGGCATAATGTTGCCACGAAAACTATGCCAATGTTGAAGGAATTCTTTTCTATTTCATTCATTAACGTGGCCAGAATCTGCAGTGTGCGATACTCGATCGTTATTTTCCAGGCTGTGTATTTTCTGTCAAGAAAATTTTCCTGAAAGCTTAAAGGAGTTCAATTCAATTATTTATTACTATTTTACTAATGCCCACTTTTTAATTTAAATCGAAACTATTGCATACCTCCCTAAGCATTCCCGAAAGATGATCGTGCATACAATCATCAAGCAACATACCGGTAGCACAGCCGTGCTTAGTACTAACCACATCCAATGATTGGTGACGAGAATGCATATTTTCAACAGTTGGTTCCACATTTCTGTATGTATGATGGATTGTGATTTGAGATTCCTTGTATAACATTGAGGAATTATCCAGTATCCAGCTAAACTTGGTTTACAAGGATTTAGGAAATGCAGACCATAGACGTACGCGACAGGCATGACTAAAGCTGTTGCTGCGGCGGCAACAGCGAATAGTAGATTTAAGCGCTCCAGCATGGTGTTGCGATGGAAAAATCCCTTTGAATTGTGGACGTTTTGAGCAAATGTGAGAAGGCCGTTGACATACATGCATATTGGCTTCGAAATCCTTTTGCAGACTTGAAGAAGCAAATGACTTACCAGGATTGGTCCCACCCCTAGTGCAAAAAGACATTTAGAAAGGATGTTGCTTGGATTATGTTTGAAATAATTCAGTCCTCCCAGCACAAATATCAAAAGGAGTAAAGCGTGGATCAGGCATTTTATATTTATCTGGTTTCTTTTTTGCTGAAAATTTTTCACAAGTTGAAGTTTATGAGATGTGTTATCCCAGTACAATAATAAGCTGTTCGGAAACTCTGCTTGTTTGCAAAGAATTCCAAATAATTTTAAATGTTCCCTTAGCATTGAGTTACTCGACTTGAAAATTACGAAAATATTTGCAATATATTGTACACTAAATGTTGTCACTCTACTTATACTTCTTGTGATCGTAGCCATTACATGTAAGTCAAAAACTTGAACATAATTTAGGGAGGTATAAATAAATAAAACTGGAATTTGGGTAAATAAAATCCAAAGTAAATATAATTATTTTGTTTACATATTTAAATAAATTTATCTTTTTTCAAGTCGAAATATTTCTTATAAGTAGTAAACAAATAAGTATTGTTCTCAAATAGAAAAGGTGTTTACGTGGTTTGTGAATCCGAATACGTGTCAGGTCAAAGATTAACGATAACATACAGACTTAGGAACTTTCAAATTATTGCTAAAAATCAAAAAATAAATATTTAACTGTGAAATGGTAAATACTCAAGTATGGATAAAATTGAGAACAGCCGTGAACACGTCGATTGCACACGTGTGTCTTCTTATATAAAAACTTGCAATGAAAAATTTTCAATATTAGGCAAAACTTTAAAACAACTATGTTCCCTATAACATCATCGGTACGTTTTTCTATCTCCACGTGCCATATTTTCATATTTCATATTTGTCATATTATATTTGTATTGTACCCGGTAGAGTTCTAGAGTCGTTAGCCGATTCCTAGTCTAAATAATGGCGGTAACGTTAACAGTAAGCCGTGATACCAAACTCTGAGAGTTGTATTGGTAAATAAACTGTTAAAGAAAATGTAAGGCTAGTGACAACTGGCAATCAATTTTCCAAAACTGATAAGTTAGTTGAAAATATGTTGCTAAAATATTCACTTGTCAGTACCCCTGGAATATTTTTCACTTTTTCACTGTTTTAAGTAAACTTAAACAATTAATCTTGCGTTATTGAAACTTTTCCTGTGGTTTTCTTTATTATAATATTTAGTAACTGTCAAAACAAACGTTTTGAAACGTTGTAGAATTTTTGATTTGGATCTGAAACATTTAGTCCACGTCAAGCTACTTAAAACCAATCCATAATTCACGACGGACGTCTACAATATCTATACTTGTAAACTTAACAGTATACAGTATAGTACAGTATACTTAACAGTAACTAAGTATTTATGTTTATTCTCATAATAATTTCTGTGTAGATAGGTCATCGATTTATCGTCAATCTTTGACATGACACTCTCACGCTTTTGAATTTTTAGACCATATGTAATTATTTTTGTACTTAGGAAAGACTTTGTTTGTTCATTTATAAAATATGTATTTATGTTTGAAAGAAAGATAGAAATTGCTTGGTAAGCAAAATTGTCATAGGGTTTGTCTTTTATTTTTGCTTAATTAATTAAATTTGTTTTGGTTTTATTTATTTAATTCATAGAGTTCTTTATCTCTAATTTCTGATATTTGCTTGGCGTTTTGCCTTAAATACATACAAACGATACTAATAAGAAACTATTAATAAGATGAGAAGGAAGATTTTTAAAACAAAATTTCTATTTAATAATTTAATCAATACACAGAGAGAAGCAATATGGGGAGAAATAAATATTGTTTTTTAATGTTCTTAAAATGGCATTATAGAAAAGTCAGATTATGGTAGCAACTTTCTTGATACAGAAATTTGTAAATATTTACATTACAGATATACTTTCAATGATTGAAACCTCAGTTTCAGAAAGCAACCAATAAACCGTCAATTATTTTCTGGGTATACAATTAAAACAGTTCAAGGTTAAAATTCTCCATACGCACTATTTTTCCCGAAAGGGAATCTTGAATCTGGTGAACACTAAATACTGCAAGAAACTAAAACCAACATAATATTGTTTTAAGTATATACGTATACCTATTCTATTACTATTACAATACATGATGTTGATGGATGTATTCACCTTTCACCATTTAAGTTATTCAGAAGAAGCTCTTCGTTAATTAAATGTGTTGGTACCGTTAGGAGTTTTTTGCGTTGCTTGAATGAACCCATTTTCTTTGAAAATATGAAAGGTACACATTTCAGAAAGGTATTGTAAATTTTAATTACCAACATTAATTAAGTAATGACAAAAAGTTCAGACTTTTCCAAGTGACAAGGAGTACAACATGCATTAAACTTGATTACTTTCCAAATGTATAACGTTGATTTTATTAATAATATAGTTCCGGCACATATTGCAATTCCTAACACAATTATAGGCGCGAAATTTTAATAACCACAACGTACGTTCTGTCTGATTATAAGGGAATATTTGAAGATGCAAGAATCATTCAATTTTTTATAGTCCAAAATTTTCTGAAAGATTTTCTAAAAAAAGTAAAAATTCAACCAAACAATTGCTGAGAACTAGTGAAGAGAAGAGAGAAATGTTTTTATTAGTTTTTTAATGACTTTCCATGTTCTGACAATAAGTATTAAATATTTATAAGACATAAATTTTAGTAATGCGACAATGACTTATTAAAATGGTATGTTCAAACTTAAGACTCATTCTGACATGCTTAAACTGTTCGTATCGGTAGCTTGCTGAATTTTGTTAAAAAATTCAATGAGTTGAGACATCTTTTGAAGTTCTTGTTCAGTTGGTAATTCTTTTAAATGTCTCTGCTGAACAGCTTCGGGTACTTGTTCCGGTAGTGTTTGTGATGGATTTGCAAATAACTTTTTGGCTGGATTTGTCATTTGAGTCATCATGCTTGGAAATGCACTCATAAGTGGAAAGGTTGACTGCACAGGTTTAACTTGAGGAACTTTAGCTTTAGTCGACTGAATATTATTATCCATCATTAACAAGGATAGTAGATCGGTTTTGGAGAGTAGGCCACCAGCGGCATTACTGACGGATTGTACTGTATTCCCCAATGCGAACAAATTCAAAAGTCCCACATCCAAAATGGTCTGTGACCTTAGTAAGTTTAGGGCATCTAGTACTTTGTTAGCTCCCCCTTCAACCGCCGAATTGTCCACATGTTCACAACGAACCAGTGCAAAAATAGTTACCGTTGTAGCTATAAGAAAAGTTTTAGCTTTTGTTCTCATTTTTGTTGAGGCCTACAAACGGAATACTTCAGCAATTGATGCTAATGCTCAAACTTATTAGATGTTTATACTTCTGATCAAATTTTGTCCATTCTTGTTGCTTACATAGAGTAATATATGCATAAATATCCTAAGGAAAAAATATAAAAATGCTTTCCTTTTGTTTTCTGTTTAAATTTGTAGTTACTCCATAAACTTGTAAACATTGTTGTAAGTTTTAAAAACATTCGTCTCATCAGCATAATAACAGGAACAAAAAGTTGTTATTTTTATCAATAGTCAGCGTAGTAGGATTTTAATTAATTTATGTATACCTATTTTCATTTTTCTGTATTGTTATTTTGAAACTACTTTGCTTTTTAAATAGTATTTTTGCTAGTTAGTGCTAGTTAGTAATGCAAATGCTCAGCTAAATACAAAGGCTGCCATAAAACATTTAATGGAACACAGCATTTTGTTTCTTAATTTTATGTATTAAATTATGCCAACAGAACTAAAGCATAAATTTTAAGCGCTGACACGAGCTTAGGGTTTGTAACTATATAGTAATTTAGCAAACATTGCAATATTATCTTCATTAGTCTCATGATAAGCTTTTAAGTTTCCTATATTTAAAAGGAGCATGAATTTGGGTGTATGTGTATGGACATTAATATTTAATTTAGTTATTTTTCCTGGTGCATTTTCAATATTTTCATTTAGGAGCATTTTGAAATTTGTAGAAATATATTTAAAATTGCAGAAATTCGAACATTAGCGAAAATGGAAGCAACAGAAACACCAAAATGTTTATTTTTAAGAAGACCCATACCAAAGATAGTAAAATCCTGAATTTATATTTGATGTTTCAAATACATACTGTTATAAATACTGTTACCAGTGTAAAAAAAATCTGATTTCATGTTAATTTGTTTGTAACAAAATGTGAAGCACTAAAAATTAGTGCCTACCAATTTACAGGTTTCTATCAGATCTATTACAATCTCATACAATGCAAAATGAAATGACAATAACTTGACGTAAGCGCATTTTAATTTTCAGGTAGGTGTCATACACCAAGTTGCACTCATATCCTCATCGTCGTCACTATCACGACCTCCGTTATAATTCGAGTTATAGTGAATCCATTGTAATACTTCTGTTACCCTCACAGCTTTTCCTGCATTATCAGCGGACCACCGCTATCTCCACTGCAAGAGTCTTTTCCTCCTTCCCTATACCCAGCACACATCATTCTTCTGTTTACACGATGAGCATATAACTCCTTGCAACCATGTGGTGAAAATATTTTCACTTCCAACTTTTGTAGGATCTGCATTGTTCCCTGAGCATGTGCACCGGGTAGACCCCATCCAGCAACAGTTGCTATTTTATTAGAATACGTTCGATGATAACTACCCAACTCTGGTAAACAAATTGGTCTTGGTTGCTGCAAATAAGTGTCCATCGTTTCAGGTGTCATAAGACTTTTTGGTTTTGGATTTAGGTCAATGTCCTCTTGAAGCTTGAGCATGGCCACATCAAAATCATTTGTCTCCATTACGTACAAAGGATGTATAATTATCTCTTCAAGGTTGTATCGCCTGCTGTTATTCAGTCTATCCAATTTTTCCAACTGGGAAGGCGTATAAGTTTTGGTCACGGGTGAAGCTTCATTAGCTCCACGTAGACTGGGATTTAAATCAAACTCATGTCCGTTGACAACCACTTGAACATTGCGGTAATCCATATATTTTCCCTGGAAGCAGTGCGCGGCAGTGAGAATAAAACGATTGTTAACTATGGAGCCTCCACAAAAAGGCTGCCTGGTGTTTGACTCGACCAAAGCGACTAGCCACGGGTATTCAAACTTTTTGGCACCTTCTCCTCCAACAATCTTGTCCTCGTTTGGTTTTGTACCACAAACTAAGCTTTTCAAATAAAAATCATTACAGGTTAATTTAAGGTAAAAACATGAAATTATTCACAAGAAAATATGGGTTGTAGATTATTTAATATTTAATTCTCACAGCATTTTGGACTGTATTTAGCTGAAAAACTTTTCTCTAGAGGAGACCCTTGCTTTTTGGAACACATCACGGTACAATTAAAGAGACTATTTATATTTGTGGGTATGTCCGCTTTCAAAACTTTAAAATGCACGTATATATCTCGTAGTTTATCTGTCGCAGATAGATTTGCAACTTGCTGCGTACCCCCACAAAGTTTTATAGAGCCTTCAGCCCCGTCCACAATTTCCAGATATTCCTCATTACAGTCTCTAGTCAGTTGAGTTGTGTCACATGTTATCATCGGAGTGCATGGTTCTGATCCAATAAACTTCCACGTACAAATCTTTTCATATCTTGAGTAGATGCTGGAATTTAATGAAAAATGTACGTCTTTATGATGCGGGGACATGTACATGGTTTGAGTGCACTCTGCTTCTTCAGCAGCAGCGTCCATATCCTGCCTGGTTTTTAATTCGTTGTAATCTTTTACTTGAGCTTTCCTTCTTCTAAGATTTACTTTTGACTTTTCAGAATCAGAAAGAATCGAAAAAGAATTTACGCTCTTTTTATTTAAGGTTGTAGTCGCCTTTTGACGAATGTCCTTTGCTTGGCTCATTGAAGAAGCAGTCAAATCCATGAAGGAATTAGACAAGATTGAACTTGGGCTAGTCATTTGCATTGGCGTGAAAAGCTGAAACCCAATTATAACACTGGGTAGCACTAGCAATATAGAAACCGGAAATACATAATAAGGTGAAACTAATTTCATCCTCATTTTGGTTGGTGGAACAGTAGAAAGGTCTGTAAATTGGAACTAAACATGACGACAAAAAGTGTGTTTGTTGGAAAGTTAACTTGACTCCACTGCACTTTAGCATTCGTAATCGTAATTACGCGAATGACGTGCTTCTGCTTCACCATGACGCGAATGACGTCAGCACACCGTGCTTAAAATCTTAATTTGACAATTTGTTAGCATGTATTTCTTGGCTATGCGAAAACAGTCAGCGATATGTGGATACTAAAATGACGTCGTGTAAATAATAATAATAATGCCGGAGATGACACTCATTGTAGAACAATAAGTCAATTTATACCTTCATGTACGACTGATTCATTAAAAAACAGAATTATATTTTTATGCATCGTTTTGTAGCATTAAGAGATAATGGGAGCCTGGCTGATTCTCAAAAAATGCTCTAGAAAAGAAGTCAACATCCTCTTGGCTTCAGAAAACCTACGTGTATTCAATTCATTTAAGATTTTTCACTATGTATGCCAAAAAAGTAAATACTTTTCACAAAAATAAAGGGTATCTCATAATTCCTGCGACTGGCTTAGTTTATTTTTAACCATGGTAAACACACAACTTTATTCAAAATTTGAAAACGTGTTAGCTACATAATATTAGCTACATGTTTCAGGATTTTTTAAACCCTTTTTGTGTCCGCGATCCGGAAGCACTTTTTGTAGCCCGTCCAGAACCGTTATTCCCGAGTTTTTTGCAACGTTTTTGCTAATTTCTTCATCTCACTTGAGACATCGAATAAGTTTGATTGGGTTATGTCGACTGGATACTACTGGAATGTATAATGCCAAGAAATATGCAATTACTAATGGCTGTAAGATGTTGCAGTCATGTTTTTTTTATTCATTTTTTTGCCCTGTAAACTTAAGGTTTTTTTTGCTTTGCTGTCAGAAACCTCTACATTTTCAATTTAGCCATCTATTTTCATCTGAATGAAGTCGTAGGAATTATCAGATACCTTTAAGTTTAATTTTATTTAAGAGTTTATCATTCATTCAGCAGCATAAATATGAATGGAAGATAAAACAGAGATTAGGATAAATAAAGTTGTAAAAAATACCACTTATTTGTTTTATCATCAAATTGACAGCGATACAATTAAAATATGACAACTGACTGCCGACTGCAGAGTAGAGATGTACTGAATATTCGAAATTATCAAAGAAATTAAAACCACAGCACATTTATGTATTTTTTGTAATCAATGCAGAGAAACATAATGTTTTATGTTTAATACGTCCTTGACAATGTTCAAATTGTGCAGTCCTTTTTTATTTTCGCAAAGTGAACCGAGTTTACAATATTATCATTTTGATGATTTGTTGAGAATTTATTAATAAAAGTTTTCATGGACCATGCCAATTATATGAATAAAACATCTAAAAACAATTTAAATTCGTAAACACTTCTTTCACAGATTAAGATTTTTCTGTAAAGTTAGCCAAATTTTTACTTATAGTATAGAAAAGCTACTTGTTTGCATGTTATAAGAGCTGCATGTTAGTTCAATAATTCTACACAATGTTATTTGGGGTAAGGGCAGTATATAATGAATATAATTATGTTGTTAATTTCATTCTATATTACTTCTGTTAGATTCATGACATGAATTACATGAGAAATTCTAAAGTAACAATTTTAATTTGACGCTTTAAAAGCAGAGTACAAGCTGTTCAATAAAGTTTTAGTTTTGTAATGATTATTAGTGAGCGATGTTGATTATTTGTACATGAATGATTTATAAATAGTGATGATTTCTTGGGTTTCGTTTCGTGGGTTCATTGATATACACGTTACAACACGACTATGACGCCGACCATCATCTATAGTATAGACTATACGTGTAGGGACTCCCTACTAGGGAGTATAAATACTATAAAGAGAGAAATTTATGAGAAATGGGAGGAAACGACATTTCTGGAAATGAAAAGCAGCAGGGAGAACTTTTTTCTTTTATTTAAATAAATTTGTTTTTAATGAAGTTCCTCATCTGCATTTTTCTCATCCCCATTCATCATCATCGCCATCTTTATATTCACCATCACCATCCATCCATCGATCCATCCTCCTTTCGGCAACACGAATATTATGCACTTTTATCCTAATGTACCCATCCATACCCATGCCTACTATTGCCTACCCGCACTTCATAAAATTTTGTTGCCAGCATTCACCGTCATTTTAAACTCGAATACCAACCTTCCATAAAAATCAATCAATACGTACGTATTATAGTTAACTTTTGGTTACCTTACCCTACGCCTACCCTACGCCCTACATCATCACCAAAAGTATATGTAGTAATATGTACGTTGTATTTACAAGGCACAACACAAACACAGCCAGCAAAAACGCGAATCTGCTTTAGCAACGTAGCTAGCAGTAAAGGTGAGAAGAGAGTAGCGACAAATTTTTATTTTCTCTGTATCTATTTATTTTGGACTTGGTGAACAATTTACAACTTTTTACTAATAAAATAGTAGATACCAGATGTTTTAAATTCTGAAATACGTAGGTTAATTGCATACTTATACCGTCACTGCTGTTTTTTATTTTTTTAAAGTCGAAGGAAGCAAAAAATACGTAATTTTTAGTTTTGCTGTGGAATGTAGTGCAAAATTCTGGCGTAGCAACTGTCAGTCATAACTAGTTTCGTGACTCCATACTCGCTAAGAGATCTAGGTAATTTTTTACGTATCTTCAATATGTATTAGTAAAAGTTGGATGAGGCTAAGCTGACCTCTTCTGTGGTTAGTCGATGAGATAATTTGATTATATGGTTTTTTGTTGATACATGCAATGTAAATAATTTATTTAAATGGGAACCTACAGGAACAGATTAATGTATTGGGAAAGGTAGATGTTTAAAGATTTAAATTACTTGTTATTTTTAAAAAATTCAGTAGTGGTTCATTTTCAACCATTATTCGTTATGGACCGTCGTTCTGGATCTTGGTTGGTACGAGCGCTAGTAACGCCTAGCCCAAACCCTGAAACCCAAAAAGAAGTGAAAGAAGAGCCGGAGGACTTGCAATCAGTTGATACGACCTCTCCTGTTGCGAACGAATTCTTAGAGGATGGTCATTTTCTTTTTCGGGATGAGGAAGATACCCAAGAAGGTCAATGTCAGGATACTCAGGATTTTGAAAATTCAGTTCTTCCGCCTTCAAGTGACCAATCCTTAGGCCAAAGAATGTCAGAAAGTGAAAGTTTATACAAGCATCATCAGATGGACAAATTTAAAGAAGAATTTCGATTGTTGAATGTACTCGCTCAAAATAAGTACCGTGCTCAAAATGGTAATGTTACCGAAGAAACCCAAAAATTGAAGGAAGGGAATAGAAAATTTAGAGAGGAGAACAAGAAGCTGAAGGAGGAGAACCAAAAATTAAAAGAAGAGAACCAAAAACTGCAAGAAAAAGTTAAAAAGTTGGAGGAGGATCACTATAGTTTAAGCATTATAGCTGACTACGAAATAGGGAAATTAAAAAATGTAAGTTTATTTTTATCTTATTTAATTTTGAATTATAATGTAAAGTTTCGATGTTCTGTCGTGAAACTGTTGACAGTTTTCAAAACCGTGTGTATAATGAATTCTTTACCTATTATCTCTATCACACGTCTATAATAATATCTTGTGAATTGTTGTGACGATATTCGCTCACCAGCTTTCTAGTGTCTGGTCAGCAGAGTAGGCACTCATCTACTTGTTAATTTTGTTTCGATTATTATCGTATCTCACAGAAATGGATTGCTGAACGCCGGAGAAGAATACAGACAGAACAGAATCTGAGGATAGTAATACAACAATCTGAAAAGTTACATTCGGGTAATGGACAACAAATTGTTGGTGCAAGACGAATTGATGATGACAATGACATTGAAATCCTTGATGAAATTGAAAACTCCGCGACCATTAGTAATGCAGCTATGTTACCACCTCATCTTTCCAACAATTCGTTAATTCAAGATAAAAATCCGAATAATCAGGAGAGTAGCTCATGCCGGCCACGTCCAGGACCCAAGAGCAGAACAAAACAGTTTGTTGGAACATGTCAATCTACACCTGTTGTCCAATCAAGAGCTGATAACGGTACTGCGGATTCAGCAGCCGTCAATTCTGTTTCCAATATGATTCCCATCGCTCCGCTTAACATAAACAATGTATCTAATCAAAAACTCACTACCGTTTCTGTTCCCATTCCGAGAACTCAACTTGCTCGTGCAAAAAAATTGGGGTAAGATTTTATTGTGTAGTCGTTAGTCGATGAATAAGAAATTGCATACATGCATAGATTATAGAATAGATATATAAATACTCATGATTTTCTAATGTTTAAGTTATAAATCTGGCCTTTTAAATAACGGTACTGTTAATTGATTTACTCTGCAGGCTTTTCAAGGGGGAAACAGCTTCTGCTCAAGCTCACAGTCATCAAATGGAAGTCTCCTCTAACTGTCGAATGCCTGATTTTAAATTTCGTTGCAACTTGTGCTCTAGCAGTTTCTTCAAAGTTTCAGAACTAAGATTACACAAGTTGACTGCTCATAACATTGATGACAACGAACTGGACAGAATTGGGTGCGTGGATTGTGGTTTGACATTTCTAACAAGGAAAGAGCATATGGGGCATCGTCAGATTGTTCAGTAAGGCATTATTCTCCATTTTGAAATTGATATGTAGCATTGTATGTTTTATAATTGTATAGTTAGTTTTCCTTTTTGAAATTTTAGTGGCACCAGAGTTGGCAAAAAGAAGAAGAATTTCAGAAGAACCATAATTCAGTTAAATACTTTCGAAAACGCGGCGGTCACATCTGCTAAGCAAATACCTGTGGCTGAAGTATCAGAAAATGCTGAAATTGTGAAAACTATTCTGAAACCTGAAGGAAAACGTGTTCTTCCTAGTCGTGTTCGAAAGACCCCAATGCGAATAACATCAGGCTTTGTACATGTTTTTGGAACTACGTCTGGTGCTAGTGGAACTATTGGAACTAGCAAACACAGATTGATTGGGCCTGATCCAAAGAAAAGTATTGCTTTGTATCGTTGTTCTTGTGGCAAGGTTTATCAGATGAGGAAGTCATTTAGGATGCACATAAAGTTCAAAAATGTTGGAAAGATTTTTAACTGTAGCTTATGCGATAAAAGATTCGATAATCATTCAAGTCTCAAGCAACATGTTCGATGCTTTCATCGGCAAGAATACAATGAGGGTAGGTATGGGTGTGGCGAGTGTGGTCTTCGAGGACTTGAAACTTTAGAGGAGCTGAAGCGCCATCGTCTTGAGGTTCACAGAAAGACCAGTAGCCGAAAGTATCATGGAGACTGACCTATCTAGATGTTTTCTTTGTGTTGAACATGAATGAAAGTTTACATGATTCAACTATGTATGTGTGAAAAAGTATCCTGGATAATTTAAAGCTTTGTGTTGTCTGCTGCTAAAAGTACAAAAAGCTGTATATCTTTAGTTTTACTTCCGTAGTGAACCCTGCTTACTATTATTTATGGTAGTGATCGTTTATAAATTATAACTATAATATGGTACGTAAATATAAAAATACGTACTATTGTAAATTACAGACATCAATTAAATATGTATTAAATTCAGATATTTGTACTTTTTACCTCAAATTAAATAGAGTAAAAATTTTTGTAACATGATAACTAGATTTTGAGAAAACAAAACTTTACCCAAAAGTTTAAAATGCAATTAATTATTGTAAAATGTATTCCCTTTTCGTTTACCTATTCATGTAATAAGACTACACACAACTATTGTATCATTGTATGTAATGTTTGGTTTACTCTTGCCTTTGTTAGTATACCTTGGTGTACTTGTACTTATTTGGTAATTTGAAAAATTGTAGAGATGAGTTTTCTTGAAATGTTGTAGTCTATTCAGGCACGAAACCAAATGATACATTGTATTCCTATTTCGTGATTCAGTTATTCCATAATGAATTGTACAGTGTGTTGACTGATATGTAACTATAAACATAATTTATATGTCAATAAAAATTGTATAAAAACTTGTATATAAAGTTGTTATATGCAACCTGTACAAAGTTTGTACTACAAACACTAATATGAATTCTGTGATGAAATTTCCGAGAAAAAAATGTGAAGTACATACGACTAGTCATTCAATCTTGTTCATTATTTGAGAAACAAAAATGACTAAACCATTACTTATCCAACCATTCCAACCTCTCTATAGCTATGGTTTCGCTAACCAAGCAACATAATTCACGTTTTCTGTTCTTCAGAACCTGTGATGTATAACATATTTCTGAAATATACCAAAGACAGCCGACAATTTACAACAAAATGCAGTTGTAACAAGTATCATTTTGAGATATCATATGAGATCTCCATAGTATAGTGCGATTTGTGCGGTGACCAGTACATTAAAATAACATGATTTTACGTACTCTAGATTATTTAGTTCCTAAGTAGCAACCAATTCATAAAGTTGACCTTTAGTTCTTCCTGCCAGTTTACTGCAGCAAAAGTTTTGTGAATTTAACATGTATTTATCATCATGGCCAATTTATATTTCCACTTCTTGGCTTATGGTTCTCGTGATGTTTTTCTCGACTGTGTCCACTAAAAATGAGCCAACAGTTGCCGCTTCCTGTACTGACGAAATTCGACAAAATGTTTGCTCTCTTCCTACATGCCGCTGCAGTGGGGATGACATACCAGGAAATTTGACGAGGTCCCAAGTACCCCAAGTAAAATTATTTGGAAAGTGTATACAAATGGAACAAATGAATGTTCCATAATTGAAAAGGATGGTTATTGCTTCTAGTTATTTTTATTTCTTATTTTTAGATGATATTCCTCACATTTGACGACGCACTGAATCAAGGCAACTTTTACTTTTATCAGGATGTGCTTTCCAACAGAAGCAACCCCAATGGACACCCAATTACGGCTACGTTTTTTGTGTCTCATGAGTACACAAATTATTCCATGGTACACGAACTTTGGCGGAGCGGGCATGAAATGGCTTTACACAGCATTACTCACACGTCCAACGTTGACTACTGGAGAAACTTAAATCAATCCATGTGGCACCTGGAAATCGTTGAGCAGCGGGAACAAATGGCTAATTTCGCTAATATCCCTGTTTCGGATATCAAAGGCATGCGTGCACCTTTTTTACAGGGTGGTGGAGACTCAATGTTCAGTGCCCTTACAAATGACGGCTCCCATATAGTATCTTGGGACTGCAGTCGTCCCTCGTCAAACATTATGCTGTGGCCGTACACGAACGACTTTGCTTCAACCCAAGATTGCGACATACCTCCGTGTGCAAAAAACGCGTTTCCAGGATTTTGGACTGTTCCAATGGTTGAACTTGTTGGAGGTAATGGATTTAGGTGTTCCATGGTGGACTCATGTACACCAGTACCTGAAACAGCTAATACTACTTTTAACTTTCTTCAGAGTAATTTCTTAAACCACTACAAGAAAAATCGAGCACCATTTGGTATTTTTACTCATTCTGCTTGGTTAAGTGGTGCTGGAATAGGGAACAGCTCAGACAGGCGACATGGCTACATTAAGTTTTTAGATTATTTAGCAAACTTCAATGACACTTATATTGTGGGTATCTCAAGAGCTATTGAGTGGATAAAAAATCCTGTACCCGTTTCCAAACTTGAAGATTTCACTCCCTTCCAAGTAGATCTGAAGCAAAGTAAATGTTCCAAAGGTAAAAATTGTTTCTACAAATTTTCAGCAAACGCTGGAGAAAGGTAAGAAGCATCAATATTAACAAAGTTGTAAAATATAACATGCACATGGAAATCCAACAGTTTCCTTTTTTGCGGCAATGTACTGGTATTCCAATGTGTTTGGGAGGATATCACCCCCACAACAATGATAAACTATTAGATTTCTTGAGATGCATAATATGTGTGAATGAATTTCATTTGTTAAAATATATATGTAAATCTAACTTTAATGTATTTTTTGCAGATGGTTTCATTCGTGTGCTTCAGAGTGCCCCAGATTTTATCCATGGTTAGGAAATCCACTTGGACAGTAAAAAGCTAGCTAGAAGATTTTATAGTTACTCACCCTTGATTACTGTTCTGATTTTTGTTTTTAAGTAAACCAATTTTTTAAAATTTTCTTGAAGTAGTAAATTATCCAATTTTTTATACCTATTATTTTAATTGCACTTCAACCCGATTTCAAATATATGTAGCATAAAATTTTGCCTCTGGCAAGATTTCAGTCCAAGCCATTATATTACATTGTCTCAAAACACAAACAAATAACACCGATTACACTATTATGTTGTGTGCACTTTTAAATAACATGGTACATAGGTTATGCGGCATATTGTTGTATGTTATTTGCTGCTGTATAAGATAAATGATGTAGTGAATTTATAAAATGAAGAAGGATGATACAATGGGACGAAATGTATGCCTAGTTAAGCGTATTTACTTTTTTAAAAAAAATATTTAGTTTTGTCCAAGCTCTTGTGTCTAACTAAGCGTTTCAAGCCATTGTATCGTATAATAAATTTCTAAATTAATCTGAGCAAAATTATAGATCAACGATGACCCATGAAATTTACGAGCAACAACTGGCAACAAGATGAACCCTAAAATCGCATTTCTTCCCGAAATTTGCATAGCTATTTTTTTTCTTGACCCGCACAAAATTATCTGGTTCAGTTTTTCGGAGGATGTTTTCATTTTTATAAGGTAATAAATGCGTTTCAATATTTAATTACAGATAAGTAAGTTTGCTATTTACTTAAAGTATTTTACGTACTAAATCAAGATCGTTTATTAGGATGTAGTTTTTTTTAGAATATATCGGTATATACATAGGGTATAGGGTAATTTTATCAATAATATGTGATGGTTATAACAGATAAATGATTTGATAAACGTTGAAATAAAATACAATGCAAATATAGAATCCGTTAACTTTAAATATGGCAAAAACAGAATCATAAAATACGGTTTATATACTATTTCACAGATAATAACCGGTTTCCGCTTAAAAATAGCAGCTCTCTAAGGGTAGTAGGCTTTTAAAGATAACTGCCCCCGAGAGCTCGAAATTTGAAAAGATAGCAGCTCTCTATAGAAAGCATAATATGGAATTGCTACCTATGTTGACATAATTTGGATTCATGTGAATCCTCTGGTGACTTTTTATTTTTAAGGAAAACTATATTTTAAAATTAAAATTTTGCGACGAATTTACTTACTTATTTCACTAACAATTTATAAAGTCGGACAAAACAGCAAATTTGAAAAGAAGTTTTTCAGATAAATTTAAACAAGTATTACTGCTTTTACTTCCGTAGCAATGATCTCTTTCAATTAAAGTGGGTGTGGTGTAACTGAAAATGAGAATGTGGACCAGCTCAAAGATATTGAGATTGCTATTAATAGTGCTTTGCAATGAATTATACCCACTAACTGTTCGTTTGGACTATAATTATTGAAACTTAGTGATTAAAAAACAAAATTAAATGGCAATATTGTTCTGAAAATTTGGGAAGATAGCAGTTCTCCAAAATGACCTTCCCTCATAGCTCGAAATTTGACAAAGATAGCGGCCCCTATTTTTAGACAAAAACCGGTAATTATAATGTATTTACTCATGTATTACTTTCCCTTTTTTATCTGCTGTAAGAAGAAATCACACTTAAATTAAGATACAAAATCAACTGAAAATACAAGTATTAAATTAGTACCTCTTAGTATAGATATTTTTTTCGTCTTTTCCATGTACAACTAAAAGCATCCAAATGATAT
>JAHZMT010002304.1:0-13430 GCA_027743785.1 Sinhomidia bicolor
ATCTATTGCATATATGCATAAGCATTTCTACAACAGAGCAATGCCCACACAAACATACACTTTTCCTTTTTGTCTTGTTTTTCTTCTTTTTCTTTTTCTCCAAAATAGAATACAGCACACCAGAGAAGAGAACAACAAACATACATAAATGTCGCTTCCATAATGCTTCACATTCTCATTTAGTTCATATCACGCACCTGAACCCAAACTGCCTTTTCTGCAGTCAGTGTTTCTCTCTCTTCTTCTTGTCTTGTGGATGTGTGTACTACTTCCACTGCAGTGCTAGTCGAGATGGAGTAAATGGACGGGAAACGAGAGAAAAAAGGGGATGTGAAAAGCTAGTGGCTCACAAGAGAGGGAAAATCCATTCAGAAAAAATGGCATTTTTTTCTGCGGCGGCGGTGGTATAGGTTAGGCTGCTGCTGCTGGGTGAAACAAACGGAAAGGGAAAAGCCATTTTAAACACGTTGTTGTTCTTTGGAAAGAGAAAGAACACAACAACAAGGGAAAGAACTCATGCAACTTTGAAATTAATAAAAATTCTCTCGTGTTTTTTTGTACTGGTAGGACGATATATTTATAAGTGTAGTATGTACGTTGTAGTGGATGGGCTATTGCCGCTACTCAAGTTATCAGTGTGTGTTCAGTTTTTTCCTGGTGGAAAATCACGAGAACATTATTATAATTATAAGGAACGCAACGACGAAATAGCCGAGTACTTGAAAATGTATAAACTCTGGTGAACCTCTTGTCTTGTGCCGTTATAGAAGCAAATACTACAAGGTTCATTCAAGTTTATATAGTTTTTTTTTCAGAAAAAATATCATTAGTACTTTTGCTTGAAAAAGGAAAGTGTATAAAGAAAAGCACTAGTTTTTCCTTACTGCTGCTTATTATACCAATATTATACCTAGTATAGTATATAGTGAAAATAAAGTGGAAAGGTTTTTTTCTGGGCATTTTTATTGGTGCTAGCAAAAATTTCAGAAAGTACAATATAAAGTGAAGTGAGGGAGCGCACATAAGGTTCATAAATGTCTTTAAGCTATTTTTGTACATGTACACACATTATTTTTGCACCAAGATATCCCATAATATTACGTTGTTTTTCCCTTTCTCTCTCCCTCTCACTTTTAGACTTGCTGCTTTTCTTCAAGCACTTTTACTTCATCTCTTTTCTATCGAATCGGCGGAATAGAAATAGGCGAGTACAAGCAAGCAGGGCAGCAGAAGAACCTGAGAAGTTGGCACGTTTCAAACAGGCGGCTTTCTTATATTAGCTTACTCACCCGTTTGCTCGTCTACTTATTTATTAGGTTTTACAACAAAATGTAATAGCAATACGAGCGTACTTTCGCTGCTACTTTTACTTACGTCACACTCACATTTGCTATGTATTCATAGCTCGGATTGGTCCCAAGCTTTGTACGTTTCTCTGCAACAAAAACGTGCAATTATATACGGCAACTGTTGCCACGAAAAGCTATAAATGTGTACATGTGTGTATACACGGACATACATACAAATGCATATACATTATGGAAGAGGGAACGAGCACGAATGGAGTGGAGACCATAAGACAAGAATAATTTAAAGCTAATGGAATTTATGAAAGTTTTCCTTTTACGCCTTAATTTTCATGTTATTTTTTTCCTCCACGTGAAGCCATGATCAATAAATGTCGACTATTTTTGGTGTGGTATGGTGGTGTCGGTGTCTTTTCCATTCTCCACCTGCGCGCGCTATTCTATCGCTGAAATTGATGATCATACAGACTAGCCTTTTTCTTGCATAGCAAAATGTTTTATACCTTTTCTTTTCCACGCAAATACAGCCAAACACACAAGCGCACATCAGTAAACTGATAACCGTGTTTACCCTTCATTGATATTTTTAATACAAAAACATATCAAGAGAGAGAGAGAGGGAGTTAGAGAAAAAAGCAAAAAATGTATTACTTTATTATTATCATCACGACGAGAAGCATAATATTTTTGCTTGTAATAATATTTGTGGCGTGTTTTGCAACAAGCTAGTACAAGTAACAATACTCACGTGGCCAAGAGAGAATGTGTACGCTTCTTTTCGCTTTTCACGGTTTCAGATTATTATTATGATATTACATTACACAACATTATTAACAATAAGTTAAAAGTTTTGCATCATTTTTCATTCTCTAGCAGACTGACACGTACAAATAATGCAGACGCGTTTTTCAAGGCTTCACAAAGGTTTTGTGTCCATTTTGTACTCGTTCCATCCGAACTACGTACATGGGTAATGGCAGCCAACTGTAAAGTCAACCACAGTGTACTCTGCTGTCGTATAAATAATTTCATTACTCCGTACTATTCTCTCTGTTTTGCTGCTTGCCTTTTGTTCGTTCACATCTCCTGTGACGAAGAGTGATTTTTAGTTGGTTGGATGTGACTTTGACTTTTCACAATATAGCACGACACGATGGACTTGCATGCCATACCATCAGCACCACCAGCGACAGGAGTAACAGAGAGAAAAACATCTCGCGTTCTGTCCCTCTGATCCTGTTTACTAAATAACCTTCTTCTTAACTCTCTATGGGTTTTTCCGACTCTAATTTACTTTCTCGTTTACCTAGCAGCCTGAATGGGACTTGCTGGATCTGCGATGATCATAATGCTCTTCAACATTCTATTCTCGTCAGCGTCGATCCTCTCTTCGCTCGTCCAACAAGCATACGTAAAGCTCCATCTCATGCAACGAGACGAAAGACGGAAAAAAACAGTTTGCTCACCAGCAAGTTATCATAATGGTCATTGTATAAAGTGTGTACATTCATCAAAGTGCAAACGTTCGTATTTGCTTACAATGTGTCTTTTGTCCACGTCCAATGTATCCAGCTTATCATATAAAATTCTGCTGAAATTTTAACATAAAAATATATGAATTTTTCCGCAGATAGGTATATATCCACCTAGTTTAGTCAGTATCACGCATACTATTTTATATCGACCAACAGTTCTTATATTTGAAAGCTAGCTAGCTTAATGATAGATATTGTGTGCCTATCTTGCCTCTTTCCTGTTGTGTGGCTGGGGCAGATAGACAGGAATTATGGCTGTCTTGATGTGTTTTAGTCTCATCTGTAACCTGTAATTATCTTACATCATTTGCCTCACCAAGTCAAGTAAACTGGGAATGATACAAATGCACCAACGCCACCAACTAACTTCACAAAATAAGAAAAGCAAGCAAAGCAAACAGGCGCAAGCACACACACACAAGTAAATAGTTAACAGCACCACAAGAACAAAAAACACAATACAAAACTACTCACTCGTTTGTGAAATGACCTCTTTTTCAGCTAGTAGCATGATACTACTACTTCTCTACACAGCAAAGCCAAGCAACAATGTAACAAGTAAATATGTACAGGCATTTTATGTGTGTACCCAACACATCCAAAAGTAATAATAAATGATGATGATCTTGATGATGGTGATAAAATGTATTGTATTTTGTAGCAAAAAGCAAAAATATTTTTAACGAAGGAATTAAAGTGTGCTTCATACACTTTTACTCATTGTTACACTACTGAAAAGCAGATTTTTTTACTTTTAAAAATACCTACCGTCTGCGAATACATTTATTATTTAAGCATTGTCGTTCTCATTATGGTGCTCATGATGAGGATGCTGGTTTGCGGCAGACTACCACTTTACTCCTTTTTTATAATAACCCAAAGCTCGTCTTCGCACAAATAAGCTAACGAAGAAAATAAAGAGAGAGAGAGAGAGGAAAAATTGTATACTATTTTACGGTTTTTTGTATACGTTTTGAAAATTAGTGAGTTATGCTATGACTTGGAAGAGAAATGGGAAGAGAAAAAGTTGAGAATTTTATTTGCCTTTTTATTATATCTTTTATATTATATTAACTATAATTTCTTCATATGTACATACATGATTAATAAAATATAATAATGGTAGTAAAAGGCAAACAATTACAAAACTTCTTCTTTTCAAACCAACTCGTCGCAGTTATCGTCAGCCACTTCAAAATGGTACAAGGTAAACGAGTACATAAAATGCACACAGTTACGTAGTTACCAACTACGTGTGTGTTTTAATACTTTTACTACCGTTTTCCTCCTCCGTGCATGATCGTCATCATCGCCTGCACTGCTGTTGTGTGCGCATGCATGAGCATGTAGCATACATTTTTGATTTGAAACAGCAGCAGGAACAACAATGGGAAAGGCAAGTTTGTTAAGTAGTGAGGCCAAAGAGAGTGATGATGATGATGAGCATCAGCGAAGAAAAAAAGTTTATAGTCTTGCCATGCCGGGGAGGAAATATTTAAATACCTTGTCCATCCTCTTTCATTTCTTTTGTGATTGTAATAGCTCACATCATCCAAATCCATCAGAGCATGCATGCATTCTCTCCACTCCATTACTACCACATCTACTGCTGTTGTTACACCATCAACCACTACTTACACTCTCTCCCTTACTTATCCTCCACTCCTATCGTCTTTTTTATCTTAAATATATTATATAAGGATAATGGTCACTTTTATTGTACTTGCTGTCTGATAGCAAGCAGCAGCAGCAGCAGTGGATGGGTATTAATGTGTGTGTGCCCCTGTTTTTACTATTCTTCTTTCTTCCTCTCTCCTCCACTGCTACTCCACTCTACAAGTCTTGTTCTTTGCCTGTGTGAAGACTTAGATCGGAATTCGAGATGGTGTGTATAGTTATAGCTTGGATGTATTATTATTACCGCTTGTCTTTTTTACTGCCTCTTCTCAAAGTACAGCAAACACCACTTATCCATAAAGCCATCAAGACAGAGAAGAAAAAAGCAAGCACGAAAGGGAAATATATAGCAGCACACACAAGAATATAATAATAGTAACTGCTACTACTACATAGGCAAACAACAACTAGCAAAACGTTTATTACCTAGTTTGCCGGATCAAAGTAGGACTGCTGGATGGAAGAATGGGTAAAAAATATAGAGGGTTTTTAAAAAATACCTGTATTGGTGCATAATATATTTAACAAACTGTACTGGTTTTTCATGTTCAAAGCTTTAACTAAGTAGGAGTAGCGGCAGCGTCAGCCATACAACAGCAATAGTATCAAACATGATCTAATCACAATAAATGAATGGTATTGATGATGATGCAAGGAAATAGACGACTATCGTGACTCCGTATAAAATGCACAGCATAAACAATATTTTTTGTTGTTTGTAGAATGGGCAGATGTATATTATCGCTGTGTGTACTTTATTATTATTACGAGTTTGGACGATGTTGATTAAGCTAGTGATAAGATTTTGAGAAGATTTTTTTGAAAAAAAAGAATGAAATGGTAAAATAGGAAAAGTGTATAGGAAATCATCAATTCGTTGCGTAAGCATTTAATCGAATGAGCGTAGACACAGACACACCACCATCAAAACGCATTCATTTCGGTTCTCCGGTCAGTCATGGCTTATTGTTGCAGGTTAAGAACCCTATTTATTTTGAGTGAATGCTGTGATTATCAAAAAGTTCACCAGTAAATAAAAATAATGAACCGATGGATGATGGGAAGGAGGAATTGTACATTGTATATACATACGTAAATTTTAAGTGTTGAATGAGAGTTAAAAGTTGAGAGAATTTTTTTCGAGGAGCTAAGTTGATTATTGCATGTGGAGTGGAGAGAGTGGTAAAGTTAATGGTTGCTGCTGCACATATGAAAACAGTAATGCTGAAGAAAAGTAGATGAAAGAAGCAAATAAGCGAGAGCACAAGTCAGTGCTTTGGGTTCTTTAGGTAGACGATGCATGTGCTGGTGTAATTATATTCATAAATTACCTAAAGAAATCAGACTAAATTCAAAAATATATTTTCTTCTCAGTGAGCTCGAAAATGAAAATCCTTCTATAAAAATTGGGATTGGGCGAGTGGTGTGGTATATTATTGCGGCTCGTACAAAAAGGTTACGCACAAACAAATTCTCAAAATTTTATTTTTATATTCATAAATTATTTTTTGGGGTTGTTGTTGCTGCAAGCAGCAGGCTCACTAACAAGGCATGAGTTCATTCATGGCGAGTATAAAATTAAATATCTTACAGCAGAAACGGACTGAAAAAAAACAATGGAATAGATTTCGAGGGTTATTTAATACTATTGGAATATTAGAGTTAGAAAGACAACTGGTATGAAAAACATTAAAGAAGGTTGGAAGGTTCATCTATAAATAAATTGTTTTGACTACGCACAAGCATCGGGAAACAAACGAGAAAACTACAGTATCATATTCAGTTGGCCATACTTTTTTTAAACATTTTTTTGTTCAAGTGTCATTTCAACTACAAAAAAACTGGACAGCAATTATTCCTAGTTAATGGTTCTTCTTATCCTTTCTTTCTTTCTCTCTCTCTTTATCAGCTTTGGTTTTGGTCATTAGGTCATTCATGTTGATGATGATACGGATGGTGACGTGATAATGCTGAAGACAACGACAATTATGTGATGACCAGTGAATTATTATTCCACATCATTTATGTGTTCTCCTTACTTAGATGGAGCACATTCAAGTTTTTTTTTTCGTCTTCTTCTTCAAACCAAAAAAAAATACAAAACAATAACGGGCTATGTTGCTGATTAAAATGATGATGGTACTAGGTTGATAATGAAGAAAATTGCTGTGCTGCTGGATGGATGGATCATCATTATTTTATTCATCCCTGGCATTTTAATGCTGTAATTCAGCCAAGCTGAATACATTGAACAAGTTTCTTTGGAAAAAATAAAAATGATAATATTACCTGCTAACATATAACAGTCATGTGGATACCTAGCAGGGCTGTTTTCTTTTTCTGGATGATGGGATGCTTCAAAAAAGGCATGAAATACTAGACAATGTATACCTATATACTTCTATATATATTGCGCAGTATTCATATTAACCATCAAATTGTGTTTTTTTATTCTTCTTTGCATTTCTTGTAAGTGTACAATAATAATAATAATAATAATAATGTATATCTCTGCTGCAATTGATGATCAGGATAATACTTATCCCTCACTATTCATTGAGCGTGCAAGAAAAAAAAATGTTTATCAGGGTTTCTATCTACTAGTCTCTCTCCGTTTCTCCCCTTTGTTCATTTTCATCATGAATCCTGGTCTTTTTCATTACTTTAAAATACCAAGTCGCTGTGTCTGCTTGCTGCACTTACACAAATGCAATAATAGTAATAATATTCTCTCTGGTGGCGGTGGTTGATGTGCTGCTGTGGGGAAGAAGAAAAGAGTCAAGAAGGGTTATTCTCTCTTGCTGCCTGCTTGTTTTCTATCAAAAGTTATTGTTATTTTTGTGACAAGCCAGCAGCAAAAAAAAGTTTTGTAGGCAGAGGCACCACCATTTCCACCACCACCACCAGCATTATTATTATTATTATGTACCAAGAAAAAAACTCAACCAACCCAACAAAATTGAACTGGTCCTGCCAATAAAAAACTAAAAGAGCACTCCACTGTTCTCTCGCTCACAATTCATCTTTCTTTTCTTAACATAATTTCCGTTGAGGTTGGTTCAGGCATTCATTTCTGATTTCTCGCTCTCTTCCTTTCATATAAAGTATATTTTCGAAGCAGCAACAGCTTTTTTGTGACCTCTGCTATTCCTGTCCCTGGCTGCTGCTGTTGATGATGACGATGCGAGCAGTGCCAATGGAGAGCGTGTATTAAAATCATGATCATGATGTGATGAGGATTATGATGTGATATTACATGTTATACTGTGCCGTGTCATCATTATCATTATTAACTGTCTACCACCACCATTAATATACTTACCCAAAATGATGTAGAAAAATCTGTCTAAATTTTTCCCTTTCTCCCTTTTTGAATGGTTGGTTTTTCCTGGCAATGCTATCACATAGCTTTAGAAGAATGAGTACACTACGCGTAAGCACATGTCCATGACATTAACAAATGTATGCCGTGTGAAGCATGATTACTAGAATCAGTATTTTTTATGACAGCGATATGCTGATACAGCGCAGCACACTGCATTATTACTATCATCATCAAGAGCAGCTTCAATCGCTTTTTAGAATCCCTTTTGTTCTCTTGGGTTATGTAACGTCCTTTGTACGTATGCTCACTGTACGAAACAAGTTGGAATTCCTTCGACTTGCCACTTATCTTACATAACAAATTATTGCTTTTATTAGTAGACATAGCATAAACGTACACGACACGTATGTGTGTAGTCGGTAGGCTCGAGGATTATTATTACAATGACAGGAGACGAGTACGGAGAACCGTGATGGCTGTGTGAGCGTTAAAAAAGTGGAAACTCTTTCCTTCTGCGTAATCATAAAAATATGTTCTAATCAACTGTAATTTGCTTGTTCACCAGTGTATCGCTATAATAATCATAATGATAGTCATAGTAGTACGCATTTTTTACCTACACACGTACAAACATATGTATTATCATGCATCATGGTTTTCATTCACAAAACTTATCAACTTTTCATATGGAACCGATTGGAAAGCGGCGGCGGCGGTATCTACTACAAAGTTTCATCTCAGAGCAAAATTATGTAATAATTTAGAAAGATATGCGGCTTTGGAACTGAAACATTAAATTTATACACCTATCATAAAGTATAAATAAATAGGAAGCTTTTATTTTGAATGTTGTGGCTGATTGAGAGGGCACGCATAATAAATACCTAAAAGCATCAGCATATAAAGATTAGGGTTAACTACTGCGCTGATTTTATTTATGAAATAAGAGCAGCAACACTGAATTAGTAGTAAGGACAGATGTGCACTTTTTAAAAAACGTCTGAGCACTTTTAAATTTGCTGCAAGCTGCCGCAATTTGAAACACGTTGACAATATTTCCACTGCACACACATGTAACAAGTGGAGAAAATATGATATTATGTCTTTGATCGTTCAGAAAAGACCATTCTCATGGTGTTCCACTGACTGAGAAAAAAGTAAGTTCTCATGCAGTAAAAGTAGAAAAGTAATCAAATAGATCGGTGGAGGTCCTTTTTCAAGAAACGACTGCACACCACATATATTCCGAGGGTTTTGAATGAACTCATCCTTTAGCAGGCAAACATATTTTTAAAAACTTGACAACATATTTTCATAATGATATGCAGAACTGCGCATGCTCTTCTCATCGTCGCCGTTTTCCTCTAGCTGCATACTTGTCTCTAGCCTTTCCTTCTTCTTGTGACAAATGTATCAAGTAAATAAGTTGGTGTACGTAGAGTGGAAAAGATGAGGATGAGCAAATGACACGTATCGTGGTTGGTTAGTAAAGTGGTGGTGGTAATCGTGAACAAGTAGAAGAAGAGGAAGAAGAGTGCATCGGTGCACAAAAGTTGACTTAAGGCTGAGAAAAGACAAAACGAAATGAGTTTGAGATTAGGTGGTGGTGGTGGAGGCATGTTACTTGCTTGCTTGCTTGCTGCTCTCCTCTTTCTGATGAACTACAATTACTTTACTCTTGCCACTGATACATTCGTAGCATAAGCACTTGTCGTGTACCACTACTGCCACTATCATTCTTCTTCGTATTATTATTATTTTGTAGTGGTGGTGGTTGTTTGCTAGCATGGCAAAATCCGTTTCTAATGAGTGACGCCAACCGGAGGATAATTTATCAACTTCTGTATCTCCTCTCTCTCCCTCACTCAATCCCTTGCGCTGCCGTGCTCAGTATTGCTCACTCCATTCACTTCATGCCACCACTTGGATTTTTGGATGCATGGAACTGCAGCTATGGCACTATTAGTGCATGCTTCATATTTTATAAGTAGCGAAATCTGTTTGAGCAGCTTTAGGTGGATGACTATGTGGAGGAGTCTGACCGTCCGTCCTCACGGTATGTCAATCAACCATGCAACCTTTTAAAATTCTGTTTAGTATGATAATCAATAGTGATAATTTAATACTAATCACTATGTTTCGGCTGAGTTCAATTTCTAGCCTTATCGGTCAACTGTAACAATTTTCTAACGATTTCTATCATTTCAAATAGTTTGAAATATTACTTAACCTTTTTAATTATGCTACGGTTTCAATTTTTTCATAGATTGAAACCCTGCTTTCGCTACTTTTCTATACTTTGATTGTTGTTTTATTATAACGAAAAAGAGTTTTCCCGTTGTTGAGAGTGTGGACGATGATGATGATGATGATAATAATAATGATGATCTAAAATAATAAACAAAATGCTACTAGTAGATAACATAATGTAATAGTAATGAGTAGAATGTATCACTGACTTATTCACAAGATTATTACTTTGCTCTTGTTATATGTATTCTTCACGCTTAAAAAGTCAGGGATATGTCTAAAAGATGCGAGCAGAGGTAGAGACTGAAAGCAAAATCTTGAGAAACTTACACATTATAAGTATACTTGTGCTGCAGCTTCTAGTCTCACGCAAAAGTTGACTGTGAGTGTAGGCAATGCACATGACTCAAGGTGGTGGTGTGTGCACTACTGTGTAGCCCTTCAGATTTAGAGGAAATTTCTTGTCTCTCCGTTTTCAAAATATTTTTCGGGAAAATCTTTTTCGGCTATTTTGAAAAAGGAAAATGTTTGGTCAAATATTTAATTCGCTCAGAAAGCGATTTTTTCCGAGCGAATTCAGATGGCTGAAACAGCTCGTAATTTTTCCGAGTTCGCTCGAAAATCTAAATACATCATATACATTCTGCCTTGTTGCTTATATATTCTACGAGTACTTGTACACTTGGTGCACATTCATGCATTTTTAAAGAATTTTTTTAATATTTGAAGATTTTAAATGTAAATGAAAGTAGGTATAGGAATGAAAAGATACTCCAGAACCCATAAATTATCAATATAGGTAATGTTTCTCAAACTCTTATTCCAATTTTGAAAAAAAATAATTGTCTAAGACAGTCAAAAGAACGTTTCTATCCCTAAAAATATAAAAATATTAGTAAAAGTGATCTTTAGCTTAACTGAAAAAACTCAACATTTTAGTCATGCATCCCTATTGTTTGTGCCTTTGGATCAATCAAATGTAACTCACCAATTAAAGTGAAGTATATCGCTAGAACTTTAGTTCATCTTTGACAAGGTAGACTTAAGAAAAGGAATTTGTGTACTGAGCAAAGACTAATGCATTCAAAGAATATGCTGGTAACGTAACTTATTTTCTGAATGAATTATATTATTTTTTTATGCGATACGTTTATAAATACCTGTCTAAAAAGGCGCAACTTATTGCATTGAAATTCTAAAAAATATAATGAGGTAAATAATTACGATTGCGGACGTTCATTAGCGAAAATAAACCAAAAATATTTGTAACGTACAATATAAGCTTTATTAGAAAATACTAGAAATTTTTAAGTGTTTCAGAGTGAAAACCCTATTTTTCATAGTTTAAAATATGGTTGTATATTCACCAAGTGCACCAAGTACTTATAAAATACATATATAAGCAACAAGGCTGATTTTATATGTTGCATCTAGTTATCCGAGCGAACTCTGAAAAATTACGAGTTGTTTCAGCCATCTGAATTCGCTCACCATTTTTTTCCGAGCGAATTAAATATTTAACCGAGCAAAGTAAGATTCTCTCGAACCTCGTTAAATACTTGCCAATATTTTCTAGCTTCTCCGATGAGAATCCTCTCATTCTACTGAGAAAGAGTCTCAAAATATCAACTTAAATACAACTCAAAATTCTCTCATTCCTTGTATAAGCATTTATTATGAAAAATATCAGTGCTTTCTATATAAACATGCCTCTCTTACACAGAATCATACTGGGTATGTATAATCATAATCAAGCCATACGTAAGCTTCTGAGCTGCTTTTAAAACTGTTGATGATGATGAAAGTAGGAGCACTGCATCAAGTACATACACAACAATACAGCATAGAAAATAATAAAACTTGCCACTGCTGCTGTACCGACCTACTACATTTGGCTGTTGGGTCTCTTCTCTCTCTTGTTTCTTTCTCGGCGAAAATTTGATTCTAATGTAAAGCATCCATCTTCTCTGTCCCATCTTCCTTAGCCTCATTCTATCTCTTCTCCATCAACATTCATTTTTTTCTTTCTCGAGAAGAGCCAAAAGGGATGATGATGAGAACGACATGATGCTGATCCGACGTGCTGGGATTTTCTTTTTCATCTTCTCTTCCTCCTCTGCTATCATTATTAGTATCCCCTCTTCTGATGATAATAATACTGCTGGTCCTTCTGATGCTTATTTCAATCTTGACAGAAAAAGTGGTTGGTAGCAGCAACCTACTCAATCTTCTTCCAGATTATGAATATTTATAGTAGACTGAACATTTAGGAAAGTGGGTAGTTTGTTAGTTTTGAGAAAATTATGATTAGGTAAACATAAACATATTAATAATAATGATGAGAACTATGACAAACTAAAGAAAATGCTGTTGCAGCAAATCCCCAAAAATTTGATGGCGATGTTACAAGATCGATTCCTCTTTTTCAGTCTTCTTTCTCATTCCATATCAAATTACGGTTATACGACATTGTTTAAAATTACATGTTATAATTATGTTGCTCTCTGAAATCTTCATCATTCTTCTAAGGGATCTTTTTTCTATTAGATGAGCAGTGGGTTGCTAGAGTTTCAAATTAAATTCTTAAAAAATGTTCTTGGTAAAAAATAAACTGCGTCCACATTGACGAGTGAATATATTGTATGTAGTTAATGACGAGACAAGAGTGAAGAAGGGCGTAAGAAATTCCCAGGATTTTCTTCCGAGAAATGAAGGTATCAATTGATATGAGCATATATGTAAATCCCCATATTGTGTCATTTTAACAAGTTATAGAACAACAGGATGGGCATGTCTTGAATGTGAGGAAAGTTAAAGCCTAATAATAGCAACACACAAGGAGTGCGAATTAAGAAAACGGGAAAAAATTTCTTACAGTATTTCGTGCACTTGCATAGTTGGCTGTAATCACATGACATGTGATACTGATTACTACTACAATGTGCTTACACACTCAAAAAGCTCAAAAGCTCAACAATAGTCAAATGTAATTATCGCATTGCAGCCTGACAGTAAATGAGATTTTTAACTAAAAAAGAGTTCATTACTTTGAACACCAAGATGGCGGGTGTACAGTTTATGTGGATGATGACGAGAAAAGGCATAAATCAAAGATGAGAGTGCAGAGTTGCTATTGTGGTACAAAAGAGAAGAGAGTAGCCGCCGCATTATCATCAACATCACAATCATTCAATTTGAGCAAGTAGCAAGCAGCACTAACAGCACAGCATAAAGTGAGTCACTCCTATTGAGAGGCATTTTTGCAATACAATTGCTAATTAGAAATAACTTGTTTACCTGACTAAATGTTGTATTCATTACAACGGGCATCATCAG
>JAHZMT010002305.1:0-12815 GCA_027743785.1 Sinhomidia bicolor
GAGTATTTATTGCGCTTTAGAACGAACATATTCTTGTATCTATAAATGCATTGTAATCTAACTGTTATAACTTGGAATGTATTTTGAATTGGATTGTTTTATGGAATTATTGTTAACTGTGAAAGTATTTTCGCAGATGTTATTGTTTGGAAATCAGCCGATGTTACACTTTAACACGTTAATAAATCAATACTCAATTGTGATATTTGTACAAATAAATTACAACCAAGACAACTTTAATTTAAATTGAGGAAACTGGCTAAAATGTGATACGAGTGGATTCAACGAAATTGTTTTAATTCTTCTTCATTGGATTTAATAGACAGAGAATATACTATAAGTAATTATAGGAGTAATGAAATATATAACTTGTTTCTGTAACATTGTATATAGAAATACCTATGACAAGGAAAAAAGAAACTGATATGTATCTTTTATATTATTTTAAATTTATTTTACCAGATGGTAAAAGAAGGAATAAAATTATATTTTTATCGTTATAAAAGTTATTAAAGTTTGGTTTCAGATTTAGTCAGCGACTTTTCTTTATTGCGATAGTTATGTACAATTATATTTTATGTTGAAAAAACTTAGAACAATGAAAGGTCAATTTGGATTTAGAAAATTGACAAAAATGTAATACATGCAGATTAAATGAGATTGTTTTAATTTTTAGTTTTAGTTTTAATTTAATTTGTAAGAGACATGAAAATATATTTTTAACGATTGAGAAACATACGCTCAATACTTGTTTCTGTAGTGTTGGAATGAATATAATGAAAAATACTTCGAATTTGTATTTATGTATATGCATTATTAGTGTGAAGACATTTAGAAAAATCCTAACAACATGATATTTTAGTTTTCAGCTTTCTGATGTTCCGGTATGCAATTTATGCAAGTGTATAAACATTATGATGGTAGTGGCAATATGAATAGGAGGTGCTGCCAAGATATGAGTATCACAAATAATTGCAGTAGAACTAAAATGGATTAAAACTAATGTAAATAATTAATTTAATTGAATATATTTCTATTTACATACAATTTTAACCAGTGAAGATTATAATACCTGGAGTCATGTAACAAATGTTTCATAAGTCAACATTTTAAAATAACAATATATGGGCCGAAATGAATGACTTCCGATCAAATAAATGCATTTTGATTGCATTGTCAGGGTTGACAATAGGCACTTCTACCTTGGCAGCGCCCTACTCGGTACCCATTACGTTGGCAGCAAGCTTCTACATTTGCGCCTCCATCGCGACAAGCTCGATTGCATCGAAAAACCTGAGCAGCTTTCGTGTTGTCTAATTATTTTAAAAAATAATCAATTTATTTTCGAATAGTAGTTACCACAAACGTTCTTCTTAATTGAGTTATTATATTACCAATGCTTGCCACCAGAACAATCAAAGCGACAAGAAGGGTAGAAAGAACTCCAAATTTTAAAGCCATCTCTGTAGTATTAAATACTTTACTGAAATTCACTGTAAACATTAATAAAACTTGTTTCTTTATGGCTGCACCTAGTATTGAGCGAGGGAAGTGAATAGCAAAGAAATACGAAAAAGAAAACTAAGAGATTGACGTTTAGAAAATTCAAAAAAGAAAAACGGCTGGCAAAATGTAAACACTGATTTGATTAGAAAAAACTATTGGAAAAGCGTGGAATTTGAGGACTAGAGTTAATTGTTTCAAAATGCCATGAACTTACAAATTAGGAACTGTTTGAATACGTCATGGTAAGTTAAATTTGTAACAAACGTCACGACTTTTGTTTATTTTTCTGTTCAAAGTTTAAACTGTTAGTTAGAAAGACGATCAGCACACTTAGGAAAAGTAGTCATATGAAGGCGCTTTTAAAAACGTCGTACAACCGATGTGCAAAAACTGAAAAATCTTCAGTAATCGAATAAGTCTCCAACACTATATTTCGTTTACTAATGCGAAACGTTAAGGATACTAGCGTTAGCACAGTTAAATATAATAATTTGACTTAGGTACAGTTATTTGGAAACACCCTTTAGCAATAAAACCGATTTATTGACAATTTTTTTCTGAATATTATAGTTCTACGATCAGAGATTTATTTTTTATATTTAAGGCATGAACCAGTAACTTATTATCTTCAATGACGGAAAATCGATACTAAACGTGTTAACCTACGTACAAAACAATACAAAATCAATGCCAAATTAGCAATTATAAATATTGTTTACAACGTAAAATCTCGAGTAGATGAAGCAACTGACTGTATGAGGAAAGTTTCCCCTTTAACACCTAAAACAAGTAGCGCCAGTTGACGTTAAGAAAATATAATTTGGTATAAAACACGTACACAAGGACACTATAAAATCGTAGAAAGTATTGCGACATTTAGTTATACTTGTATAAACATGTTTTGTGGTAATAATATATTCTGATAAAAGTATATGTCAGTTTTATTGAAACCTTCCACAAGAGAAAAAACATCATAATATAAATAAATAAACAAAATTCCGGTAAAATTAATTAATACTATTATCTGTAAGAATGCAGGATTTTTAAAGCACCTAGTTGTTAATCTTTTCATATATTTTTTTTGTTTTTCTTCTCAAAAGGGCGTGTGTATTAGCAAGTGGGTACATACTGCGATCCACTGTATTGACAATATTGGACAATATGAGCAATATGAAAAACTGGATTCACAATCGTACATATTTTGCAATATTCACGTACGTATTCATTATTTGTATCCAATAATTTTAACTAATAAGTATATATGCAGCAATGATGTCAGTCAACCGATTGAAGCCAACTTTCAGCAAGATTGTTTTTAATGATATTGTAGTGAGACCATCATAATCCTGACGATTTTATTTTCCCGGACATGTGATCGCATATATTAGGAACCACAGCAAACACGTATGCAGTAAAGTAGACGGTGAAATCTCATCTCCAACGGTGAAATACTGCAAACTATGCAAACACTTCAGTTGATTCAGTTAGTTAATACTTTTTATTTGTATTATGCACGGAGATCATGGGACGGAGATCCAAATCACCTTAATCATAGCATTATCGTTTCTTTTTAAAATGCCGATCGAATTTTTACTTTGCTGTTTATATTATTATTAACTGCAAAGGAAACTACCATAGGGAACACCTTTACAGACTCGTCAGTGTCAGAAACGGTAACTACTGGCATAACGCCAATAAACACTTTCAAATTGTTTTGATTGCATACCATAATTAATGAAATAATACTTACTAAATAAATAAATAAAACAATAATTAAATATTACATAATAATCTTTCATCATTAGGATATCCACAGGCGTAGCGGCGTCCAATAAAAATCCTTCATTCGTGTTTGGACAGTAGTACTCAGCCAAGTTTGAATTTATTGTGAATGACAGACGGCCACGTCTTACTGCACATTGTTTTTTGTATGAATACGTTTTGTCTTCTCTCTAGTGTACGTTTACCAAGTAAACGTTGTCGGGATTCATCAGGTTTTAGGACCTTCTTGCGAAAGACGAAAAGTGAACCGATACAAAATTTTCTTCTGTACTTTAGTTTATCTGGGCGTTTAAAATCATTATTTTTCTTTGCTTTATATGTTTTAAGGGCTTTTATGTTGGACTTCAATTTAAATTTGGAAAACTTTAATAGTTTAATAGAAAACTAGAAAGATGAATATTATTAAGATCTATTTTTTTCAATTTTATGGTTTCCTGACGATATATACTAAGCAAATATAAATACAATAGCTAATGCACAATATAGTTTGGTTTAATTAAAATCAAATTGATAGACAGAACTTAATATATTTAAAATGGCCAAACGTTATTTTTTTTAAACAATTGCCCCAAAAATACAACAATCCATTTTTAGATTTTTAATAATTTTTAGTTTATTTTTAGTCATATTGTACATTTAAAATGAAAATTATACTAAAATACCATACATAAAAACCATACTTTACCGACGATTCTATTCAAAATTAATGAGATTATGAATTAAAGATATGATATGTTTATTTTTAAAGTCCTTACTTAAAGCACAGTTGTGCAAATACTTGTGTGTGAAAAAATATATGTGGGTTGTAGTGAGATGACAATGTGTAAGCACAGGCAACAGGCTGGGTTTTCAACAACCTTTTATGTGACGTTTTTGTACAAGTCGAAGACAAGTATAGCATCGAATGACCGCAAAACAATCAGACAAGCATATTCAATAGCAAAGTCAATTCCGTATCGACAACACGAACCACACATAACTACGATAGGGCGTACTGACCTCATTTGTGCAACGCCCGCTTTATTTTCACGCGTTCTACATGACGCATAAATTGACTTTGATCTTAGTTGCTGCTTCCTTACAGTCCCAAGCATTAAGTCCAACGTCTTGCATAACACCGGTACCATTACGCACAAGCTAATTTCTACGCCAACCACACATACTAATAATGAAATGTACAATACGCTGCCTATATATACTGAAGAAGTTTTGACTAAAAGCCACGTAGCAATGACCAAGGTCCAAAATAATACATACAGCAAAATGTCCTCGGACGAAATAAGTATATTAGCAAAGTAATCATCAATTGTAAATAGAGTCCTCGAACTAATGCGTTTTCCATAGCGACAACAATTATTCTTAAGCAGGAGTAAATGTGCACAAAGTGACACGTTGCGTGTACTCTATAAAACAGAATCTCTCGCACCTCAGTAAATCGAAGAAAAACTACGAAAAGGCAGTTAACTAAAAAGCTATACAACTGGGATATTTCAACAGCTAAAAAAAGTTAAACGCAAGGCGCAGCAAGAAAGAACCATAACCATTACAAAGTTTCGATTTTCGGATGCCGGAAGAATGGTGGAATGCAATATAAAAGGTGGGGTCCAGATTTGTAGCAGCGTAGCCAATTGGAACCGCATACCGGATCACTGCAGCTACCATCACAAAGATAGAACAAAAATTGTCATGAAATCTGTCTGCAATTGACGCTTTTCGCCGCTCGAAAACGCAATATACTGCAAACACACAAAACATTATAGCACTTGATTTATTATCAGAAATTGGCCTTGAAGTAAACTACTTACTTTGACGCCAAATGTTAGAAACTTGAAGCAAGGCATTAAAAGCGGATATAAAACAGTTTTGTGCAAATGATACGACCACAAGAGCTGTAGTAATCAAGAGAGCAATGTAAAAGAAAAAGACTACCCTATTTGTTAGGGTAATTCGGAGGGGAGAGGAAGAAAATTGAATTTTTATGTAAAAAAGGAAAACGAGTAAACCAAAAACGCCTAATAACAAAACTGCTACTACGTTTGGAATGGCTTGGCTAGCAGGCTTTATAAAGCTAATGTGATCAAATTCTGGGTTCCATTGGATAGCCTGCAGACCGACGCCTGGAAGAAATTTTTTATGGAGAAGAAAGAACTGTCTCTCAGATTTTGTTAGCAACATTGCAAAACTGCGTCGTGACTAGAACTAAAACCAACTCAAAACTGACTTTCCACTGCTGGCCATGTTCATGTATACTAATGGCAATTCCTTTCAAATAGTGTAAGGAAAACTGCCACTACCGAGCATTAACTTTGAGACACGTTGTAAACACTGGATGAGTAGTAATACAAAATGTTTGAAAAATAGGTTCAGGAAAAGAAAATCAACTTGTTTTTTTGTAATTTTGAAACTAATCTTAGATAATCATATCAGATTGTAATTTATATTGGAATTTTAACGAGTTGCTATTGTGCGGCCACAACTGAAGTTACAACTGCAGACTTAGGTACTTTATGTAAATATCTAGGTGACTCATCCACCGTTTGTCCGTACATAATGTATGACTAGTAAAAGCAAAGCTTCCTGTGAAGATTAGATTATAGCTTGATAGTGATGTTTTAAAATTTTCAAAATGCAGAATGTCTGCTCCTACATATCTGTTTGTGTTTTGTCTGTCATTTTTAATAATTCCAACGTTATTATTTGTTTCAAACATGTTGCTTAACCAGCGATTTTATGTCAATTAATTTAGATTTTGCTATTTTAAAAATTTACATTTGATGATTACTTTGCTAATATACTTATTTAGTCCGAGGATGCTTTCAATTTAGTTTTCCACAACAGAGTTTACATTATTTAGTAGATTTTAATTATGTACAAGCGAAACATGTCGGGAACATTGAGAATTTTTTCCAATATTGGAAATAGAAAATTAAAAGCAATATCAACTCATTGCTAATGAACTTGCCATTTTAATCTATAGCCAAATTTCATACACCAACAAATAAACACTGTTTTAGACGCACCTGCTTGTTCCAGTCAAAGGAATTTATTTTAAAATGAAATAGTTCCTTATATATATAGACCACTGCTGCATTCCGGATAACTTTGTAAACAAGCTCAATAAAGCAGGCTATATATTTTAAGTTATGAACACTTTCCATCCATTCCCGACTTTGGGGTAATAACATACGGCATACTTCAGTTTATTACAAAATACTCGTAGAAATTTAGCATCACGGTCGTACCCGAATCGGGTACGATTATCCAAAGGTTCGGGTTCGTGTTCGCTAAAAAGCAATTATTAGGGTTCACTGTTTTAATCGGGTTCGGTACTACAATTTGAGCAAACATTTTTTAATCCTCAAAAAGACATGTTGTTGTTGATTTTGTTATCTTATCTGGCAGAGTCTGTTAACGTGCTACCTCCGTTAATGAATGTAATATATTTGTTTTTTTACCCTGTACGCATTAAAATCCTCAAATTGGGGTACACTGGATTTCCGGTTAAAAATTGGCGGAAAATGCCCTCGATTAAATGGGGATAAAAGCATTTTAACAAGACCACTTCTTGAACTATTATTTGCGGTTCACGGTCAAAACAATAGATAAACAAACATGCGATAATTTGCAGGAGAAAATACTTTTTCGCTAGAATTAATATCCTTGACTTCCTTGAACATCACGTACATTGTACCCACAGGAAAAAATAAGTTCAGAAATATTTTGCTAGTTTGAATGAAATAGCATTGTGTAAATAACTGTAAATTGGCAGCCCTTTTTCGCACTGGAACTTTTTTGACTTGCTGTTACTCTACTCTAAAAGCAAGTTATTCGCACTAGTTAAAATGCGTCGCTAAATTTTTACCAAAACCAGATAGGATTTTTGATAGCCACTAATATTCTTGTGACAGCTTTTATTTTATGGTTTGTGGCTGATCCTAAGCGCTACATGTAATTTATTCTGTTTTTTTGATAGCACAAACATTTTTTCATACAAAATATTCATATAATAATTTGTTGTTTACTAAATGCTGCCGGATGCTTTTAAAAATACGTCATCCATTTTACTAGTTTCTTGAGAAGGTAAATGTGAATGCATGTACTACCTCGGGTTTTCTATTTGTACAGTTAATTATTCCACAAAGCACAGTAAACAAATTTCCTATTGTTACTCCACTAAAATTTCCAAAATATATGTATCATTTGTTAACGCTATTCATTGAGAGGTTTCCGTCAGTACAAGTACTTTCTAGTTTGCTCTTGAGCTTAAAATCAATTCAATTTTTTTAAAAAAATAATCAACAAGCAGTGATATAATTAAAATATTAACAAAACGTAAATATTACTTCGTTTTACAAAGTTCATGTTAGTGGTCTCAGTTTTTTTTAAAAAATCCTTATTTGTGTCTTGTAGGCAAAGAAAAGTCTCACAGAACCAGTTGCGGGGAGAAAGGAATAAAATGGTATATAAGATTAGGAAGTCTAGTCTTGTCACAAGGGCTTTTATGCTTGTGGTGGCAGTGACTATTTTGGAAAGGTCAATTGCAGTCAATGTAATACAAAATTTGGTATCTTAAAGAAAATGCTTTTAAAGAACACATCACAAACCTTTATATACACGTGTTACGTTAATGTATAATACTATTTACTGTTTAAATGCTATCACGATGAAAAAATTGAACCGATCAAAAGTGACCCAAAATATTACTATGAAATGAGATTGTGAATTGTAGCCTTTTAGTAACCTTTTAGCCTTCCATTTGAAATTTTACATCCATAAGAAAGGTATACAAACAGTTTATTTTATATCTTCTTTCTTTAGCAACCACATCTAAAGATTCAAAGTACATCTCAAACAAAGGTTAACATCATGCAGGACGTTACACTTGTTGTCAAAAACACAAAGAAACTTGATCAAAATATTACTCAAGAATTGTCTGACGTATACAATGTGACAGCAACCAACCTGGCATATTTATACTATAAGGCTCATGGTATGGTACAATAATTACTTTAAAACAATCTGATGTATACAAGTAAATTAATAATTTATAAAATTTATTTTCATTAATTTAATTTGGAAAACCTGTCAGAATACAAATTCATAAAACCCAGTAACAAATCTAATTCTGCCGGATATCCCGTTACCGGAATCTCAGTTGTGTAAGATATCACATGTTAAACATTTGATTTTCATATTTTGTCTGATCAATGCAAACATAGCATGCTGTAAAAATATTTTTGTAGATTCAAGAAGAACACAACTACCAAAAATGCTTTATATCTTTCCAAGTCTATAAGCACACTGACGAATGAAACCCTTTTGAATATGGTAAAAGTTCAAAATCCCATTCTAAACTTATTAATTGTTTTATTCGGTTTTGATGCCCCTGAGTGTCATTGCGCTTCCGTAATCAGTCCACTTACTCACTATTTGAAAAAAATAGATTTTTTATCTCTTAGGGACCGCATCGGTGTAAAGTTAGGGATTGAGTATAGTGAGCGCTTTCTTGAGTGTTGTAAGCATCATCACTTTTAAGATCTATGAGTGATATAATTTTGCAAGTGGAGGTTACCCCACTAAACACAATGCTCTCTTACGGCGTATTTTCCAAAACGATGAATTCACTAGTTTCCATGAACTGGCGATTTATACGGAAAGTCAATCCTGAGTGCAAAATTCACATCAGGGTTGTCACTGGAAACTACAAAGAGTCCATTAGTCCCGTAAGATATCATCGATATGAAACCTTAATGTTAAAATATTTTCAAGTGTGGTCCAAAACCACACAAGCTGAAACCGATACAGAATACATTGTCGGACCTTCAATTAAATATAATACAATTTCCCGAAGTACTCAATACTTGAAGCAGAAAGTGACAGCAGCCCTGAGCTCCAGGAATATTATTACTCTGAATAATCAAACCACAAGTGATAGTTGCCGTGCGTGGGACGTTGTAAATAAAGTAGAAACTATATTCAACCACACTATGGTAATTGCCACAACATACAACATGACGAAAACATTTGTTGGTCCAAAGTGCAATAGTTTGCCAGAAAATATACTATCAAATCACATCGTAAGCATTGTGTTTAAACGTACTGAGCCTAGTGAGATCATCAGAGTATTATACGATATACTTGTCCACGAAGAAATTCATCAAAATTTGCATGTTGTCTACTTTGACTGGGACTACCTCGAGTACACACGAAAAACTTATGCTGAAATGGATTATATAACTATCATGAAAATAATCAAAACATTGCATGCCAACCGAATCAAAATTGGCTGTTACATACATCCCCGTAACGGTACTTGGTATGAAGGCGAAACCGAGTTTTCTCTGCATGAGCAAATATTTAAAAAATGCGTTAAACAACTGCCAATGTCACAGCACATTCTACTTCAGTACGTTCTTAGTGTACCTAAAAAGCACAATGTAATTGACTTTCTCGCTTTATTTCGACAACTAAAGAAAAAGTACGAGAATTTCTATCCTGACATCAAGTTTGTTCCCATGGTTGAGTTTGAATCATTTGGCTTGGGTGCGGATTTTGTAGATTTAAAATCAGGCGAGCCAAACAATCCTGTATTTTGTAGTTTGGGTTTATCCCTGCTAAATGAGTATTTTCATACCTTTCGGGCTTTTGCCAATATTCATAATTGGGAGCACCTTGTGTTTTCACCGGCTTCAACGTTGGACAATTTTTGGAGCTGGAGATTTGTCAAGCCTTCTGCCGTTACAGGAGCTACCAATTTTTCCCTTTTCATTCGCTCAAACCCTGCAAAGTCCTTGACAGTAAAATTACTGCCAATGACGTATCCATGTATTAAACAAACCGAAATTGCAGATAACAAAGGTATTAAATATGAGAAAAACCCCTACTCAGGAATTTCGTTTGACATGCAGTTAAAGAAAGCAAAGTTGACTGAGCACGAGTTAAATGTGGCCATGTCGTTTACACTGGCAAGATTTTATTCGACTGAGCTGATAGTTGTAGACGAGCAAGACCTTGAACTGGCAAATTGGTTTTTGCACCCGAGTACTTTTCGAACACTAAAAGATTTTCGCCATTTGTCGTCCTTTGATCAACCTATATTCTTCATTCATGTTCATAAGACTTCACTAACGTCCGGAAAAATTAAACATATTATTCACAACCGTGCCGTTGTTGTTCTAATTAATGGTTGGCACAAGGTGAGAAAGGTTAATCCCGCCATTTCTAATTTTGGAATAATTATGAACAACTGTGATACGCGCTTAAAGGCAAATTTAGAAAAATTAAAAGAGTGGCAATTTTTTCATTTAGTGAAATATGTGCAATGCAACCAAACACTGTCAGTGTCAACAGAGTTTAATGAACCTGAAGAGAATCGCATTTCCCAGGTTCTTTTAAATTTGTACTATATTAAATCGTACGTAGAGAAAGTTCTGAAGAAAACTAAGGTGAAAGTCATATTTAAAATAAACTTGGAGTTCCCTCCACGGCAGCGCCTAAATTTGTGGTACATGGAAAGTCGTTTAGCAGTACTTCACCAACTGAATCACTTCAGTGCTTTTTATAGGATTAGGTGTTTTATTGGAAGTGCTTTTGAGCGTGAAGGACCTCCAACGAATGATACGCAGTATGCATCAACATGGTGGAGAATTACAGATTATTCCAACTTAGCTAATGCATCGGTTTATGTAGATCAGGAAAACGGTAAGTATGCAATTTGACCTTAATTTATTTTTTTAAATGAAATAATGTCACTGTTCTGTTTTTAATTTGAATGTATATTTTTAGAGCATTTTCATCGCTCTACTAAACAGGGGATTTTCTTTTCAACTGAAAATGTTTCTCCTTATCAATTCACACTTTTTTACGTTTCATTTGGGCTGCTTCTCACAACAGCTACTTTGCTTTCAATTGTTTCCGCACTGTGGATACGCCTGCAAAGGGCAAAGAAGCAATTTCTGACAGAAAAGGAAATTAGCCAATTTTACAACGGATGTGAGGCTGACCAAGATGAATTCAGCACGAATACAGGGGACAATATTACCAATGCAAACTACATAAAGTTTGAAAGTAAATATGAAATTGCCCTTGTGGACTTACAAATTGGTGAGGTAATTGGGTGCGGTCAGTTTGGAGTGGTTCACAAGGGCACGTTACTTTCCGCTTCTTATTCTGTCCAAGTGGCTGTCAAAATCCCAAGACCTAGTTGCGACAAGGAGCAGTTCAAAAGTACCCTTTCTGAACTCAAAATTCTCTGCTACATTGGCAGCCACACTAACATTGCCGCTTTTCTGGGCGCACACACAAAGGAAATCGCAAACGCAAAGCTGTACATTGTTACAACATATTATGAAAACGGATGTTTGGAAAGTTATTTAAGGAAAAACCAAGAGCTACCACAAGTGGATGTTGTCGATGTTCGTCAGTTGACGGAATTTGCATTTCAAATTGCGTCTGGAATGAAATATGTAGCGGAAAAGCGTGTGATTCATGGAGACCTTGCTACCAGGAATGTTCTGTTGTCGACTGACCTCACATGTAAAATCGGAGACTTTGGCTTGTCAACGAAGGCTCTATGAGATGGCCGAGTATAAGAAAACCAGTGAGGAGCCCTTGCCATGGAGATGGATGGCACCGGAAAGTTTATGTAAAATGGAGTTCACAACTAAATCGGATGTTTGGAGCTATGCAGTTACTCTGTGGGAGATATTCAGTTTAGGTAACAAACGTCCTTTGATTTATGATTTATATTTCGTTTTGTATTTTTTGTCTGTTGTTTAAATACAGGTAAGGCTCCATATCCAGGAATGAATTGGACAGCAGAGTTTGAGTGTGATTTGGAAAATGGGTTACGAATGGGATGTCCACAATATGCGTCAGCAAATATGTAAGTAACCGTTTTATTTTTTCAACATTGGTTGATCGATTTTATAACTTGGAAAATGAAAGCAGTCCTCATTTCAAAACCTAAGTATAAGTATCATTTGCTCGTAAAAGATAAAAATTAAAAAGGCCTATTGCATAATACGATCTTTTCAATCAAGGGTAGAAATATGGAGACACATTACTTTTGTTTTTGATTGCTAGATATGAAAAAATGCTAGAGTGTTGGAACCTGGATCCTGTGAAAAGACCTACTTTTGCAGAATTATGGGTATACTTTTTGGAATTAAAAAGTCAATATTACCTGAATAACCAATGAAATTCATCATTCGGAAGTGGGCTAGTTTTCACAAAGGGTAGCACCTTTAATTGATTTGATTATCATTTAAAAACGAGAGGAGAGAACAAGTTAAGGTTTGTATATAGTTAAAGTTTTAAGTTACGCATATTATTTAATGATATGATCAAACTTTAGCGATAAATTATTAAAATAAAATAAGCATGCACACCAAATATTATGTGAACATTAGAACTAAACCACATTATTATTAACAACAATGTAATATATTATTAAATGAAGTTTAAACGATTTTGGAGGAAAATGTTTATTGAAATGTCAAGCTTTCGACAACTACTGTTGTCTTCTT
>JAHZMT010002306.1:0-18008 GCA_027743785.1 Sinhomidia bicolor
GTGAATGGCGATGAGAGAAAACACATATTATTTTATACATAGGGAAAATATTCAGTGACCCGTAAAATGTGAGTGGGCCTGTTAAAAATGAAGCTTTGTATATGTATGTGTCTTTGTTTGCGATAAGTTAGGGACTGAGTAAACGGGTATGTCCAAAAGACATTGAGTTCAGTTTAACTGAAGACAAGGGGCTGTTTCAAAATTGGGGAAACATGCTTTTGATACGTCCAAAGTGGCGTGCGGGTATTGCCCAAAGCGGGGCGGTGAGTTGCGTCTTTGTGACGTGTGCGTATAGCCCAAATGGCAAGCGCAGGGGAACGTAAAAGTTGCGTTCATGAGTAAGAAGCTGGCAGTTGTCAGCAGTAGAGAGAGACGAGTTCAGTCTCGTATTTTTTTGGGAAGTAAGTTGAGAAGAAGCGAGTTGGGTTGAAGAGAGTTGTTCTTGTGTGAGAGTGTGCGAGTAGACGGGAAAAAGCTTATCGTTTTTTAGAGAGTTCTTGATTCAAAAATTAATTTAATAAAAAGCGTCAAATAAAACTGAGATTTTAAGTTCTGTTTTAACTATTTTAACTACAGTTGTGCTCTAATTGTTGTTTTCTTATTTGTGGCAAGTGTCAGATTTTATTCTCATCATTTTAAAAGTAAATACATCATCCCCTTTCATCTGAAGAAACGATACACAGGCGGTTAGCTTGCGTAGTCGTAACAGGGCCTCTCTCAAGATATTGTATAGAAAAAAAATGTATCTGTTCCTTTTTATTATTATAGTTATTTATATATTTTTTTTAAACCAGAGAACTAAAAGCACAATTTCTTTTCAGATCTTCTTTTTTTTCTTATTCTGTACTTGTCCGTTCTGTCCTATATACTGATGGCGGTGAGTAAATACGGTATCAGAGAGAATCTATCTACTAGATACACACACCATACACGTTTCTTTTCTGTTCTTGTAGCGTTTATGGTTTTGGCGCAATATGGCTTTCTTTCCTATTTGTGTACAAGTTGTCTGGTTTTCTATACTCGATAGATTTTTCTTTAAATTTTTTTTTTTGGTTTTTTACTACAGTAGCAGCATTACCGGCAGAAAATACTGTATTTATGATGATTCTTTTTCTTCTTGTAGTCTTCTTCTAACCAATTTTTATACGCTGTTTTTGCTGAATATTGTATGGGGGAAAAGTAGATTTTGTTTGAAAACCCTGAAAACGTTTTTTTTTCTTTTCCATACAAAAAAGACGACTGTAAATACACACAGTCTTCTTAGATGTGTGTGTGTTTGTGTCTGTGTGTTTAGTGCAGTGTGGACACATAAATATTTTACGTGGGTTACTTTTCCACAGATACACAAAATGCAATAGCAAATGGTGATGTCAACAATGCACAAGTCACCGCACTACAAGTGTCTCTTTCACTTGTCATCTTCAACTTGAAATGTATTATGTGGGATGAATGTGTTTGGCTTTCTATTCCCTTTTTTCAACCCTGCTCCTGCTTAAACCACTTCTTTCCCCCATTCTATCATTCTCTCTTTACCCATCTTCCACAATACTACACAGTTTGTGTGCTTTACATAAATAAATATTTAAAGAAAGCCCTAAACTGTCTAGAAAAAGTATATTTTTTGCATAAAAGACTCTTTTCAGCAACGTGCCGAAGAAATGAGAAAGAAATCACATGTGGAGGCCATCCAAAAATAAAGAGTGGCCTCCACAATTAAAAAAAATATATATATATATACCGATCACTCCAACAATGCTGGTGGTAGTAACAAATAAAAAATTTTAAAAGATACTTTTGTAAATTCTTAGCTGATTTGTAAAGTTTCTAGAGTGTTCTAGTAATTTAGACATCACTGTTACATTTGTCTTCACTAGTAGACGGCATTCCTGACTTGACCCTTGATCTATAAACTCCAATCTGGTTTCATATGTTTACTGTACCTCCGTCTTCAGGGAATAGAGCGTGGGCGTACAAAGAAGAAGTAGATATGTTCTGCTTCTATTTGACACTGGCAATTCATTAAAGAAGTGTTTTTTTCTCATGTGAGTTTTATTATACCTATAATAAGCTTTGTAATTGAGAATGAAAGTATAATAATAAAAGTGTTTGGTTAGAACCTGTTATCCATTTTTGGTCTTTTCCTTCACTCACTCCGTTCACTTGTCACATAGTTAGCGAGTAATGAAGGTGGCATGAGGAATGTTGTATGGCAAAGCAGACTCGTCTCGTCACTGTCTGCCTGCCTGCCTTGCAATCTCACACCCTTCTCCGTCACCATCACCATTTATCATATTAAGGGAATTATCGCATTCAAAATAGCCAGGCTGTGCTGGGTTGCATGATTGGATAATTTGTTACGCGTATTACACCTAATGCGCATCGTAAACTAATGGTAAGTCATTTGCGGGCTATATTTATACTTGTGTGTGGGGAAAAAATATGCTCTCGTTTTTGTAAGGTCAAGTTGCATAGTAACCTAGTGTTACCGGCAGCAACGTCATCTTTCATCTTTTTTTTCTTGCTTTCTGATTATTCAACGCACAAGAAAAAACATAATTTTTTCCTGACTGCTTATACTTACTTGTTTGAATGGATGACAATTTTTGTCTGTCTGTGTCGCAGCAATAAAAAATATAATAATAATAATTTGTCAATGCTGCCGCATTTCGTTACTACTGCATCCATGTTGCAATAAAAAATAGGTTATGAGTATACTGCTGTACAAATATTTTACAATATAGCTAAAACGCAGTAGTAGAGAAAGATTTTACTAGCCTGTTTATACTCCATTTCGCCACACTATTACACCGTACAAGTGTGTGTGTGTGTGTATGTGTATGTGTGTGCTGCTTGGAAGTAAAATGTGAGCCATTTTCCTGTTCACATTTTTCTCAGTTTTTTTTGGTGATGTGTTGTATGAACTTGCTAAACGCAAAAAAAGTGTAGGACATGCTTCACGATACGTGACGTGTATACACTCGTCTTTTTAGACATTGATAAAGAAAGCAGCAAATCCTCTGAATGAATCAACTTCATTTTTTTGCTACACACACAGGAAAACAGAAAACGTGAGACTGTGTGAGCAACACATTCTCGAGAGGCAAAGCTGCAAAGTAGACGAAGGAAAGAGGAAAAGCGGGGGAGAAAGGAATTGGCGGCTTCTTCTTTGTCTTTCTCAACATGCCTACCATTTCCTCATTTAAAACTCGACCTTTTCCCTTACTCCCTTCTACTTACTTTGTTCTTTGGTGCGCCTTCCTTTCCTTTTGGCTCGTTTCTACTAAACTTCTCCTGAGGCTTCTTTACACACGTCGCCTTCCCATCCCTTTCGTTTTTCATATTTTCTCTGCCCGTTTTCCTTCTCCCTTCACTTTCTTTTATCGTAGAAATTACCTTGTCTTGTTTATGGCAACACATTGTCATATATACTTGTGCACTGTGCACACACATCTCGGCCTTATACACACATACATCTCTGCGTATACACACTTTTCCCACCATCATCACCCTAGGCTTTTTTTCCGCTGTCTTTCGTCACCACTTCAATGTAGGTCCCAGTAGTTCACAGTACTTTTTTTCAGCAGAGGCTTCCAAGTTGAGACGGTACACGAGAAAACATTAAAAGCACCAGAGGGAAAGAACAAGAGAAAAGTTTTGAGCCAGCTGATGGGACTGGCTATTTATGAGTGTGAAAGTAAAGTATAACTTCATAAAAATATGCTTAGTAGCTGTACAAGGTGCATATTATCATCATCATTGTTGTCATCATCATCATCATCATAAGAGAAGATCTCCGTTTTTGAACATTTTCATTTTAAAGAATATATTTGGTCTACAGGATGGAAGGCCATACGGCTCAAAACTTGTAAAATGCGAGCGAGCAAGGTATTCATTATCCATTACCACCAACGGGGTGCACAGAATGGTTGCTTGAAAGAGTGTGCTCGCTTGATAAAATGATGTTGCAAGAGAACTCTGAATATTCTATAAGATTACTCACAGTAAGTTTGTACGTCCGCTTAAGCTCAAATATTCCGGCAAACGGATTTCATTTAATTATTTTTATGCTTTCCAAACGCCCACTCATTTTCAAATCAAATACACTGTTAAAGCAGGGGCGGTGTGAAACATGATAAAAAATTCGTCTGGGTTACTTGAGATTTTGTCACTCGCAATACAAAAACCCGTGTTGCTCGCTGTCTATGACAACAGACAGCGTTACAAAACGTCTGGAAGCAAAATGGCAATAGCATGTGCAAGTATAAAGTTGAATACGTAGTATCTGCTCTTCCAACTAGATTTACACTTCCGTGTACATCTAAAAAACGCAAGGTTCCGCAACCGTAGTCGTAATAATTTTGTATATTATTCTCATGTCTTGTATCCACGCTCACCAGTTTACATTCTTTGCTCATTTTTCTTGACAAAGTTTTTCTTGGTCGCGAAAGTAGTCAAAAAAGTACTAGGCGCTTACATACTTACTTACTATCTTATTCAGTCTCAGGACAAAATCTCAAAATACAAAATGACCGAAAAACCGGTGACCAAAGACTGAAATCCAAAATACCGAATTTTTCGATTTAGTTGAAAAAAAATTAAAATAATATTTTTAATCATAATATGACACACAAGTTGAAATTGCTGTCAAGTAAGGCATTATTTATTTAAAGTGTACAAAAAGTTTTTCAGCCATGTAAATCATACATACAAGTTATGTTACCGTCAAGTAATCAGAAGTATCCATCGGATTGTTCTAACGAGTAATATTTTTTCAAAAAATTAGGTGAACTTTTTTAATAAAAATACGTAGTCATTTAATTTTTGAGTAGGTGCATTTATCTGAATAAAAAATTTAGCATGTTATTCCAGTAAGACAACTCCTTTTCCTTTAGCTAACATTAAGAACATACAATAGTCTGTGCTGCTTTGTCAGTTGAAGCGAATGCCCATCATACCTCTTTTTACTTTTACTACTATCTTTAATGTGACTATCAATGAAGGGATGAAGGAAGATTAAATTCGGTCTGATTCTCTTCGAGATTCCGTTTTTCGAGATTTTGTCCGCACACGATCTTACTCACTTTCTTTACTTTTTTTCTCTCCTTTAGTCACTCATATGGCTTACGTACTTGGCAAACTCACATCGTACATAGTCAGTTTGTGCATGACATTACATGGGTATCATTTCTCTTCAGCTTTTTACGCTTACCCCACCACCGCCACTTTAATACTTTCTCTGTTGTTGCTACTCCAAATAGAAGAAAAGCAAAAGGAAGACTTTCTCCCCAGAAAAATAAAACTATACGAATTAGACTAATCTTGGTTGGAAATTGAACATGCATGCATGCGTACATGTCTCTGTACACTCTCACAGCATCGGCTTACGTAGGTTCCCATCCTGGGAAAAAAAGTTGGTCGTTATGAGACATGGAGTGGGACGTGAAACCATTTTTTAAAAAGTAGCTAACTATATTTTCATTTTATTAGTGTAGCAACGTGCCGATATGTTTACTTTCATGTACCTACATACAATCTACCTATGCTCTCAAACATGTTATACAATAAAAATAATAAAGTAGACATGTTGTGCGTTCTTTTAGGACACTCAAGTTGACAGAAAGAGACAAACAGTGAGTAAAACACTCTCAATCTCTCATTCCATGTCGACTGTTCTGTTGTTCCCTTTACTGCTTTTTTGTTAAATAAATGGGGAGAGAGAGAAAGAAGGAGAGCGGGAGAGGGAAAGTAAATTTATGTCGACAAGTTTCCTGCAATTGATAGCGTAAAAAATCCACAAAGCCACTACATAGCTCTTGTGGTTGTTTTTATTTATTCACATTGCAACTTGAACAAGCGTTGTTGTAACACACACACACTGAGAGCATGTGTAGTCTAGTACAAAAATGTTGTTGCATGATCTTGTCATGTAGAAATGTGCAAGATTTATGAATATACATCATACCATGACCACCCTCTTTGCATGACAGTGCAAGAAAATAGTAGAGGGAAACTGTGTATTCCTGGTCACAGTTGCAGTTGTAAAATAAAACAAAATAAAAATTTTTGCTCCCAATACAGCCGCGCCATCACACTAACGCTAAAAACTCCTCCATTTCCTTGGACTCAACTTACGCTAATTTCCTAAACATCAAAAGCTTATGTTTATTCGTGTTCCGCAACACATGTACTACTTTCATTTTTTTGTGCCTGTGGATTTTTTTTCAACAAATAGTCTCTATCCTGCGTAATGGCGATGTAATAGGCTAAAAAGTTACGTGACTGTATGAGAACGTATAAGGGAAACGTAAAGAGGAAAACATTTTTTCTCGATTATGTGATATTTTACAAAAAAACGTGACTGCATAAAACTTAAAATACTAAAAAGTAATAAAAATTGGTGGACAGAGCAACTCACATGTTGCCTTGCCTTCTGAATACATAATAGGTTATCTTTTGATAGTCTGCAAAATATGGATTTTCTTCTCACACATATGCATTTCAACACTAAACTGCCTTTCAGGATTCACAGCAATGCTTGCTTGTGTTATATTTTTTTCACAAAAATTTATATAATGTGTCCATTGTTGAACTACAAAAAATATGAATAAAACTTGGTTGAGTAAGATTTAAGTGGAGAAACGTAAAATGATCTGCAGCAAACCCAACGCAGCGCAGGGTGCTGCAAATTACAGTTGTTTTTTGTATACTCTTAAAACTCGTTGTTGATATTAGTTCTGTCGTCGGAAGCATGTGTATTGCCGTACCAACGACGTATGGTGGTGCTGATATCATTTGTATTCTACGTTAGAAAAGATGGACACCACAAAGCAAGATATTGTACGCATATCAATATTAATTCTCATCTCGTTAGTTGCTGATTTAAGTATGTGCATGCAAAAGGGAAAGAACTTACAGTAGTCGATTTTTCAAAAGAAAGAAATTCCTTCTTTCAAAGCAAAAAAAGTAAAATTGTACCTTAAAATGAAGTAACATGTGTCATATAAATATTACATCTTATGACAATCTTCTACAGTATACAGAGCTTTGCTCGTTTCCCCAACAACCCCTACGCTTATACACGCGTTGTAGTGTACACTTGTAAAAAAAATGAAAGTTGGCATTTAAAATGCCAAATGCTGTTGTGATGGGCGGAATAATGTTTAGCTCGGTCTCTCTATTTTATCCACTTCACAGTCCACACACAGAGACATACACTCAGACTAACAGAGCGATAAGGTTTAATTGTGTAAAAAAGTAGAGTGCTATTTATTATTATATTATGGCTATTAATGAGCTCATATGCATTCAGCAAGTTGCACAAAGAATCCATTGAGAATTGAAATTTTGCATGCTTCCACCACCACCACCATCATCATTAGAGGATGTGGGCATGCAAGTGAAATAAATGAATCACTTGTTAAAAAGTGCAAAATTTGTTTTAGAGTTATGCATGCATGCATATGATGCAGCTTATTCCATAATAAAAGTAGTAAAATTAATAATAATAGACCGTTCCATATGTAGAGTCGCACGTGGATCTATGTATGTCTTTAGGCTACAATTAGCTTGAAAAAAAATCCATCCCATAATTCTGGTTGTGAAGTGTTGACGACGAGTACGTCTGAAAGGGAAAGAGTGAAAGCCGACAACGGTGAACAGTAGTGGTGTGTGGTATCAGTTGCTTCAAGAGCAGTTCTAACTAACTTGAAGTTGGTGAAATGGACACTAGAAAAAAAAGTAGAACAATAATAATAAGCATATTATTTATTATTACTATATGCCATTATTGCTATATATACTCGCTTTACAACGTTTGTTTGTTGTTGCATAACACGACTGAGGAATCCTACAAGGCAATCGGTTTGAACGATGATGGTATTTTAGATGCACAACGAGTGATTCTCAACGAGAACTACACATATATATTTTTTTTCATTCTGTTTGTCGATATGTTAAGGTAAAGCAGCTTGAGTGGTGGTGGTTGTGGTAGTAAGAGTAGTAGTAGTAATTAGATGGACCACCTATCAGAGTTTATTTCTGTAGCTGTTTTAATATAAATGTGTAGATATGGTTAGGTAATAATAATACCACGAGGTATTTTTGGTGTTGAAAGTTGTCAGTTAGTTAGTTATTGCTTGGTTGAGTAGCAGTTGATAGGTGTGTGTAGTATGCGTACAACAACAGCATTTTTTTACTGATTTTCAATGTGCTTTGTACTTATCCCATGAAGAAACACAATGGATTTCCATTGATGTGGGGAAGTGGTTATTGGTGATGATGGGGAGTAGGTTAGCTCATGGTGAATGCTAGTTTTTTTTTGTCTGACATGCATGTTTTTCATGTATGGATAAAAGGCAAGTGAATTCAAATTGTATACTAATGAGTGATACCAGGCTGACAACCCCCCAAGAACTCAAAAGCACCCCGCATGAGTTTAGTACAAGTAGGTAACCTACAGGAGCTTAATTCAAGAATGTCTTGCAAACATTTATTTTTTCGGCGTTTTCTACTTTTTTTCAAATTAGTAAAAAAAACCTGGACTATAACTTGGACAAACGTTGGCTGAAGTGAAGTACTAAGCACTTTTTGCGAAACGTGATTTGAGTAAGGAAACTTCTAGGAACATGTGTGTGTGGGTTGTTGAGTTGAGTGTGCACAAATTTTTGAGTTAACACGTAGAAATAAATTAGTGACTGATGCCTCTTCTGTTGAGTGCCTCGAAATTAAACAAATATAAGGCACATCTTGAATTTTAGCAAGGGGAAGGACACAAGTAAGTTTATGGGTTTCATGGAGAATGCCTGTCGGGCACAATTCAGCTGCTGAGGGTAATTTACCTGCCACTCACAACCATACTCACAGTACAACTGGAAATGAATGGGAAAAAATGCAAACTAATCATGTGCTCTACTCCTGCCATGTCGACAAAAATTAAAGGCGAATCAGCACCAAATGCAAGTGATGTGCCGTTCTTTTTTTCACTTCCACGGCTCGCTCACAATAGTCATGTGGTAGGTGGTGGTAATAGTAGCCTCACTTATTGTTAATAATAAAATAGTAGAGAAGGCGGCGGTGGTGGTGGTGGTGGCAGAGATAGTAGTGGTGAAAAGAGGATTTGAGTTGAATAATATGCTTGTTGTACTATGTGTGCAACAAACTGAAACCAGACCTTGTTTATACTGTTCTGCATTTGCTTGTCTGTGTTTGCCTGTGAAGAGCCTATTTATAGGAGAGACAGAATGAGAATGGGAGAATGAAAGAGAGAGAGAGAGGTTGAAAAAGAAGAAGAGAATGACTGGGTATTTTGTTTGCACAGACTTTTTTTGTGAGAAAAAAATGTGCCAATTTAATGTCAACATTTATGTATTAGCCAGCTATATGTACGTGTGTATACTTAGCATTAGCTCCGATAACGATGGAGTAATGGTATGACAGCTTGGAAAAAAAAAGAATGCGCATCTAACAGAGAATGGGACGGGGAGAGCGTGTGTACAGCTTTTTGGTTTATTAAAAGTAAGTATTGTAGGATTAGTGAGGGAGGACGATAGATCAATAATAGGATTCAAAGTTGAAAAGATTGCCTGCGTATGCCTACTCACTTGTAGAGTAAAAGATAATATTATGGGAACTAGCCATCTACTAAAAACGAAACTTCATGTGTGCGCTTTTCAGTTAAAATGTAGAAAGGAAAGAAAGAGAGAGAGAGAGAGAGAAAAAAAATGAATTTTTTTTCACTAAAATCATCATCGTTATCATAATATTGTGTAACTACAAAATATTTATTGGTAGATGACAGAACTCATGTTTTTTTTTTATCTTGGTGAGGCTTTTCTTTTTCATGTAAAATTGGAAAATTGTGTGCATGTAGCTGTTGTAGTAAATGAAATTACTGTGTAGTAAAATTGCAGAAAAGAGTAAACTTAAGCAATTGATAACGAGATGAGTTCAAGTTATGCGGCGTAGTGTATAGATTGTACAACATGAATACTGCTTACATATATTATGTGTGTAGGTACATGCAAAAAAATGTATTACAAACAGGATGATAGTTGGACAGGAAAGTTGTTTGTTTTGATTGGAAAACTCATCACATCCTTTCATCATTCCCTAAACATATTGCCTTTTACACTAATTTTATTTCAGTACTTTCTGTTGCTAATGATAATAAACATTAAATTAATTGCGTGTTTATTTTGATTTTCTTATTTTCGTAAAAAAAAAAGAACCGTGGCATTACATTTTATTTTTTATTTTTGCAAAAAAAGAGCGGAGAAAAAGGAATACAAAGTTTTTTCTTGTTGCTGTGCTCATAATAATAATAATATGTTACCCTTTGAAATGTCTTGATGAGAGAGCTGGGTTGTAAAAGTGTTTGAAGAATTGCTAGTGCATTCAACGTATCGACAAGTTTTTACTCTGGCGATACGCATCTTTCTCTTTTCTGTTTTATCATTTGTTTTTAATAGCACTATAGCTCTTGGTCCGTGTTCCTTGTCAGTTGTTAGTATTTAATAATGAAACTGTTAAAGTAATAATGCTGCTCATTATATTACAGTTAACTTTTATCAGTCTTGGTTAATTTACGTTGCTGTTTATTGCTACTACTATTATAAAACATTAAAATACACACGGCTCATCTTTATATCCCTAAATAGTCTCCGCTTTTAACCCGCTCGTATTATGCATAACAGCTCTATCATCATATTTCGACCTCATACACATTAATCAACTTCATCTCATCATCATTATCATCATCATCATCATTATCATCATCATCATCATCGTAGTTCTCAGCTTATCTCTCCACTTCCATCGCGTCGTCATCGTCTAGTCATTAATTAGCAAATGATGCGACGCTAAAATTTCGTGGCGACATAATTACATTTTCAGCCAGAAAACTACTACTAGCAGTAGCCGTATTAGAAAACTATCACGCCACGAAAACTACCACCACTACTCCAAAACGCGGAGGATAATGGGTGTTATTTGACAGGGAAAAAGATTATGATTATAAGCAGCGTGGCTGCAAATGGCAAGAGTAATGGTACGCAGTTAGCACTACTTACTACTACTACTACTACTACTCCCATCCCGTTTCAGAAGTTGAGCAACTAATCTGATAAAATGCAATTCATTTCAGTTCATTTCACGTCAATGCAACTCCAAGTTGGTGTGACACGACAAAACGAATAAACTACGCAATCCATTTCTGGCTTTTTTTTCGTGGGAATAATAATGCTCACTTGAGTAACTCCTTAATTGATATTCATTGCATTTTCTGGCAAGAATCAAGAGAAGGAGAGAAATGGAATGAAATGTGTGTTGAGGGAGGGAGAAAACTAATGGTATGCAGTCAACAAGGAGCATATAATTTCTCATCGTCATTTTATGTCTTGCTATGTGTAAGTTATATATATGTGTAGGTATACATGCACACCTTGATATTCGACATTCAAACCGACTGCCGCTGTTGCTTCTTTTTCATGGAAAAGGAAATGAGAAAAAGTATCCAAGAGAGAAAAAAAAGTTCAAAAGTCGACAAGGTGGCTTGCATGCCATTTTATATTTTTGTTCCCTCTCCTGTGATTTCCTCCTTTCCTACGAACTACATAATACACATAACTGCAGTAGAATGCTCTGCTCACTGTTGATAACGTGTACCCTGTTCCCACCAATTTATGTGGTGTTTGTGGAAACAGTTTCTACGAATGCATTGATGATTCTGATGATAATCGTCCCACCATTAATGCTCACCTACTCACCTTTTTTTGGGGGAATTCCTCCTAACAACAACCACCCTTGCCTACACTTACTTTTATATTCCTGTTCTTTTGGCGAGTACGTTTGCTCTCGCTTCATCTCCCACTATTCTCTGGCTTGTTGCTGTCTGTTACCAGTTAAACTTGTTAAATAATTGGCTTTGAACGCGAGTCATAGAGAGAGAGAGAGATAGAAAGAAAAAAGAAAGAAGCCGAAGAAAACGCTCTCAGTCGTCTCAACTCTCATATATGAGATGTATAAGAAGACAGAAAGAAAGAGTTTTTTCTTTTCCCTTTTTCAACACCACCACCATTCTCTCTATTTTTTGTATTTTCTTCACAGAAAAGATCCAAGTGTAAGGGCAAGAAAAACAAATTATCAAACTTTTTGCCGAGCTTCAAGAGCGCTCATGATTTCAATCGGCTAAAATTAGTTCTCCAACACGAAGCAATGCAAGTAGGTAGGGCAGTTCAATGGAAAGAAGCCTGTGAACCAGTGGTGCTAAACTGAACAAGAAAGACTATCACTAAATATGTTTGAAATCAAGTTAATTTCATCCATATACATAACGTGTAAACTTTCATGGTGTAAAAAAATACATGCATACAGGCAAAAGAAAAGTAACTAAAGTATAGCAGCCATGATCACTATAAGGTTTTGTGTGGCTGCCTTTACAAATAATTTACTTTATTGGAGAAACGTGAATTTTCAAAATGTACCTATGAGGTTTGTTTAATGGACCACCCCTTTCCTTGAAACTGAAGTTTATGCGAAACCGTAGCTACCTACTTGAATCACTCTATGAGTCTAATTCAGCCAGTCGAACTTGGAGAAAGAGAGAGAGAGAGAGAGAGAGACAGAGAGGGATTCTGTAGGGAAAAAAGGTGTGCAATATACAAGAAATTATGTGATTAAAGGCAAAGAAAAAGACGATAGAAAATAGAGAGCGAAAAGAATGTGAATGGGGAACCGGAGAGTGAAAACTTTTCTTCTGTTTTTTGCCCTTCGTCTTCTCCAAACATTGATGAAAGTGGAAATTAATTGTAGAAGACGGATAAGAAAAAAAGTCAAGACAATCCAACATATTAGCATCATCAGATTCTCTTAACTCTTCTTTTCTGTTGAGCTCCCTTTCTTTTTTCTTTCTTTCTTTCTTATTTTGCTCTATACATCTCACTCGTCGTCGTGTTTTTTTCTTCGTTTTTTTTCTTTACTTTTTTCCCGTCTTCTTGGAACATCTTGTTGAATGACTGCCAACACAAAAAAGATGTTTGCAAACAGCAGAGTTTTGCGTGTGTGCCTCTTGAACACTATTCTCAGTAGTAACAATAATAATATGTACGTAAACTCAGATTTTTTTCATATGCTGATGTGTTGCATATAAAAAAGAAAGGACAAATGCTGCATTATTTTGGTTACTTACAGTATAAGCATAGTAGCAGGGCATTACCACATACAACCATGAAAAAAAATTCTAACGCCAAGAAGTGACGACGACGACGAACACACACACACACACACACACACACACACACACTTGTTTGTGAAAAGTAACATATACAATACAAATGGAAGGAGGACATGTGTTTAACGCCATGCCATACTTTATACTTTGTGGCAGTACTAGTCAGCTGTCTAGAAATGGCAAGGTGGTGGCATACACTGCCACTACCCATCCACCTATTTACTTATTTAACAATAAATTCATATCCCTGTGGGAATTTCCATGTAGACAGAAATGTCCAGATATATTATATATAAGCTGGTGTAACCACTTTATGAATTGTAATGAATGTAGTTCAATTTGAGAGTGACAAGAGAAGAGCACAATCAGCGCTGTTCTACTCTCCCGTCGTCATCTTCAATACCATTACTATCCTTTTTTTTCTTTCTTTCCCCTTTCTCGGCTCAACAAGACAAGACATTGTCTAGCTATCTTTCTCTATCTCTCTCTCTCTCTGGGGCACATTGAGACTCGTGTACAGTAATTTGAAGCTGTTGTATGGATTGTAAAGGTGGTGGCCGTGGTAATAATAGTAATGATGATGACGACTACTACATCAGTTAATGTTGCTGTAGTTTTTCATCAGCAAAAAACGTGTGTGTGTGTCTAGTACTCGTATTTTCGGATCAAATTCGACTACTTTTTATCTTCCTTCTTATCCACCGTCTCTTTTACAGTTAATATTTTTTTTCAGTCTATAGTTTTCACTCTCAATATCCAAACTTGTATAGGTATGCTGTACATCACCGTGGTATGTGCAACTATGCGGTGGTGGTTAAGTTGGTGATGAAGTGATGGTCCGTTAATGGGTTGTTTGCAAGAGTGCAAAGCGAAACTGTCTTATTGAGGTTGAGAACAAAAACGTAAATACTTTCATGCATGTACATGTTTCTTTCACGATGGATCCTTTTACTTTTTGCTCTCTTGTGTGCACCTACTACTACTACTATTATTATTATTATTATTACTAGTAGTAGTAGTACTACTGCTACTATACAAGTGAAAAGTTTAGAATTTTTTTCAGTGTGCATGGTGGAGAGAATTACGATGGTAGTACATAAATTGTACATGCAATTTTATCTACTGCTTCCACAGGGAAGCTACGCCGAAACGGCTTTCAACTAGTGAAGAAACAGCCGTAGTAAAACCCTTTTTTTGTCTCTCTCTCTCTCTCTCTCTCTCCACAATCCGGTATAGCATGGAGACCTTAGGCACATGCTGAAAGATAAAAAGAGAAAGAAAATATTTTCCGTCCACCAACGAACCTAGATGGTGGCGAGACTGTGGTAGTGAACTCCACTTTAAATGGGTGGGTCATAAACATCAGCACTTAACGGGGAAAATGCTTGGCGCAATGCTGCGAATTTCTTATTCCAATTTCACTCGCTACACTGCTTCCAGCCGGCACAAGTAAATAAGTAGCAGAAGTAACTAGATAAGGCTGAGTGTGCGAACGTATACATGTATATTTATTTATTATTATTATATTCATGAAAATTGCCAGCAAAATGGCAAAACTGCTTCTAGTGTTTGTACCACGAGAGGGAAGAAAAGACCTTGTAGCTCCTTCCTCCTCTGGAATGATTAGTGCATGAAAAAATAGGGGAAGCGTAGATTGGAATATATTTATGTGACAGTGATCGTATTATAATCATCATTATCATCTTTTTTTTCGTTCACGTCATTTTACCGTTTTCCTTGTGCACTTACTACTTCAACTCCCTTTCCATTTTTCTTGTCTGCTGTTTATATAATAAGGATAAAGAGAAGCCAAAGGCCAAGAGAATATAATTTTTTTTCTCAACAAGAAGGGTGTATTATAACTTGAATGCAATTCATTCAATTTCCCCTTTTTTCTCTTTTCCCTTTTCTCTTTCAAGAGAGAAAGGAAATGATGAAGAGGAGCGAGGAGCAAGCAACAGCAGCAGCACCATGAGAGCTCTCATCTCCACTTCCCCTTTTTACAATAATTTGTTTGTTAACTCAAACAACATTCCACGCTTCTCCATCCTTGCATCAACTTTCCTCTTTCCCTTTACGCTTTGTTTTGTTATTTCCTCCCATTCGCTTTTCCTTTCTCACTTTCACTTGGCATTGGATAATCCGCATTTATTTTATTGTACTCCCACATGGTCCACTTTTGTTTCCGTGTTATTAAAAGCCTCCTTTGTGCCAGTTTCTCCTGCTCTCTGACACATCAAGGTCTAGCCGACATCATTCACTACTCAATAAAAGAAATTAAAATTAACAGCAGGGAAAATTTTCTTGATGCCAAAGTCAAATGAATAATTCAAATAATAGCAGTGTAAACAATGACATCAACTGCAGAACGTGGCAAGAACACTGGTGTGTTTTAACTGCATGAAAAAAACCCAATTCAACATGGCCGTTGCCCTATGTTCAACATGTCTACCTAGTCTACTACCCAGGTGAAAAGAAATGGCAGTAACCAATGTCCTCAAAAGATAATTCTTTATATAGCTGACACATTTGCAAAATTTATCGCAAGCTGGTTGGCATATAAGCTCAATTACTACACAACCATTCATTCTCCCCTGACAATGAGTCGCTTTGCTTGCATCACTCTGTCTTTTTTGTTATGCTGCTATTACTACTACAAGATGAAAATGATGACGGCGACATCATGCACAATGTAACGTTGTGTGTGTATGTGTTTTATATAAACCATATGAAAAGACGACGACATGAGCTAACACTAGTGTTAGTTTTACGGAAGAAGGCACATGACAATATGCACCGGTGAAATAAAAAAAAGTCTTTAGAGAGAAAAAGACAAATGTATCCACGGAAGATATTATGAGATCCGCGCCTTCTTGATACTCTGAAAGAATCACACGGACCAATTAAGTAATTTATAAGCTTTCAATATGAGACAAGATTTATTTTACTGTGGTTTTCTAACCATTAATTCATGCCATTCCTTGTTACTTCACGTGGCATGGCAGCAGCAGCAGCAGCAGCCATATTATGATTACATACCTTGGTGGTAGCAGAAGTATAAATTTTGCTGTGCTGTGCAGACTTTTGGGTGAGTTGAGAAGATGTGGGATGAAGGGAATGCAAGAAGCAGAGGAGTAGGAGGAGAGGAGTGGGAAGAAGAAGAAGAAGAAGTGCTGGTGGAAGTTGGATTTCCTGTTCCTCACTACCACAACGACTCCTTCTACTCTCCTTCTATTTACTTCTTTCCCTCTTCTCCAGATCTGGCCTGTCACTTTGGTTAGATGGTTCGTTGGTTTGGCGATGGCAGCATTTAATTTGGACTGTGCATATAGCTATAATTATATGTCTAGGTGGATATTCTCTTCTTCCTCCTCCTCCGTTTTTGTTCCTATCAGGCCAAAGACTGGAAAACATCCGTATTATTGACGCTGCCGAGTATCTTTTTATGTGCCGTGCTTGTTAGCTGGCTGCTTTTGAGCAGCAGGAAAAACTAAATCTTCCTTTTTAATATCTGCCATCGTCGTGTAATTGTGCGTATGGATGGATCCTGCTGCTGCTAAAAGGGCCATTGATGAAAGATATTTATTATGACAAAGGCATACATACAAAATGATACCTTGTACATGTATGTACATTATATGGGCCCGTCACTTGTGTGTTTCTTTATTACAAGTATACTGTTCCGTTTAAGATTTTTTTTTCTACTTGTGGCAACAAAATATGGTTTCGTCAAGGAAAGGAAAGGATACGAATTATACGGTGGTTTTTCTTCTCTTCTTCTAAAAGGATCATTCATCATTTATACGTTTATTATTGTCGGCTAACAAGAAAGCCATCCAAGATGTTCCTTTCTCTTTCTCGTTTGCTTAGCCAACCATAATATCTTACACGAGTCCTTAGAGCTGATGGGCTCAAGGTGTTTCCTCGTTACTTGCTACACAGCCAAACCAAGCCAAGCTACCATCACCACCACCGACGCGCTGCGATGTGAGTAGCAGCGGACAGGGCAAACATGTGTCTAATGTTTCTGTAATAGTAGTAGTAGATATACATATATAAGCAGTGGGGCTTTTTTATAAGTGCATGTTTAGTTCAAGTTATTTTCTCTCTAATATACAATGAAAATTAATAAAGTAATAAAAAATACTGTGTATAGGCACCCAATCACGTTACAGAGTACTGCTCTCTACAAGCTTTCTTCGTCATCCTTACACACAATCAATATGTATTGAAATTTTGAATGGAGGCACTTTCATCCGTGACAAATCACTTTTTAACGAGTGATTGCACCAAGTTTAATTAATTACTTGAAAATTTCTTCGCACTTTATAAATTTGCGGTTCTTGTTTAATGTTGAAGAACGTGTTGCTATTATTATTATTAACATCCATAATGCAGCCGTTGGAGAGTTTGTGTTTTTGTAGTAGAGAAAGTTGGAAGCATTAGGGAGAACGGCTGGATTTCGTTTCTAGTAAAACCGCAATTAAAAGCCTGAAATCCACACTGGTTCTCTGATATCTCATGGTTGAAGAGTTAAAGAGAATTTTAAAAAATGTGTTGTGCAACATAACTGAAATAGGACCTGATTAACTTTTCAGTGAGCTGAGGGATTATTATACACAAACACAATATTGTTTATTCGGCGAATAATAATAGCAGGTGTACTTTGAGTATTAGAACGTTGTTGCGGTGTGCCTTTTCAATCATTTGCATGTAAGTGGAGCCGAGCTGGTAAGGGCAAAATATCATTTCCGTTTAGCTCCATTTTCCAGAAAGCATTTTT
>JAHZMT010002307.1:0-20774 GCA_027743785.1 Sinhomidia bicolor
GTATAATAATGATATATAGTGATTTCCGGAATTTTTATGGAAAGTATAAAATAGATAAGTATATAAAAATTGGTGATCATCCATTTTAAAACTTGTATGTACATATGGGTATAAGTAAAAAATAGAGGACCTCATACAGGGACGCATTGTGGACCCCTGCATGAAGAAACATGTAAAATTAAACAAGTACACGTTGTTTGCTTTTCATTTTTTGTAAATGACCATACCCTAATAACCGTACAAAGTAAAAAAAGAAATATTTTTATAAGAAAAAAATGTGCTCACAACATTCCATCTTACAAGTTGACCATAACTTTTAGCATGCTATTTAGATTTTTTAGCTACCTGTTCTTTCTTGTGTTATACTGTTGTCGTCTGTGTCCATATTCATACGTCACACAAAAGAGAGGGAGAGAAAGATGAGATGATATGATGCAGATATATAAAAGCGGATCAAATAGTTGAGTATTATGCATTGTCGGTAAGTTACATGCACATGAGCTCTCTCGTCATCAGCAGCAGAGCACAATATAATGTTAAGCAGCCAGTAGTGAATTTAAATAGATTATCTTCACATCATTCTCATAATCGTAATAACATAATAGCTCGGTAATAATATGTAAATACATTTATATCCCATTTCTAAATGTGAGGTAAACGCTTCTGCATAACAATAATAATACCACAGCTCTTCTAATCTACTAATCTAGCCATAATACGTTTTACAAAAAATAAATATTTTTAGGTGCATTGTCCATCTCTGCACAATAAAAGTGAGTAAGGTAGGTAGTAACGTGAGACGCTCTTGTGAATGTGATATGCACAGTCAACAGTGTTGGATGGAGAGATGAATGGACGAAGATGGAAACTGACTGCTGCTGCTGTTGCTGCTACTATTACTACCTCCGGTATTGCTAGGCTTCTTCTTCTTAAGCAACAACTTGAACAACTGCTTCTTCTCAGGATGATGACGACGATGATGATAATCATCATCAGGATTATTTATATTCTATCTTTCTCTCTCTCTCCTGCTTATTCTTCACTGTTGTTGTTTGCTTTAAAGGAGACCCTCCATTTAAAGCTGTAAATGGCTCATAAGCTCTTTTTGTCCTCTGAAAAAAAAAATCCATTTTGCCATTTCCAAGCTACTGTTGCTTGCTGCCATTTGCCTGAAAACTTATTCATGCTGCTGTTGCTGCTTCTGCTGTCTAATGCTATTACTATTTTGCTTTTCTAATATTTACTTTTATCTTTTGGCTTTGCTCATTTAAAACTGTTACCACATCAGTGCACGCACAAGAAGAGAAGAGAGAACGGATAAATAATATATTAATATTGTTAATAACACAAGGAAGGAGAGAGAGAGAGACAAACAGAGAGAATAAATGCTAAATAGCATAATAATATGCATAAGCCAGCGAGCGTTTCATTGTTGTTAAATTTATTCATTGTTGGTGTTTTTGTTGTGTGTGTATTTATCCTCCTCGTGATGGGTATTATGTGTTGTGTGTGTGATGACTTCATATAAAGAAATCCCTAAAGGAAAAAATAATAATAAAGCATAAAGAAAGATGCGCACACGGTAGTAATGGGGGTTGTGGTGGTGGCACTGGGATAAAAAGGAATGGGAAGATGAAAAACGAACCTAAAGTGAGTGAGAGAGAGATGCAGTGTGTTATGCCAAGTGAAGTAATTCTAGAGGAGGAGAAGAAGGAGAGGTAAGAGGAGAAGAAGATGAAGAAAAGGAAGAATGGAAAGAGTGAGCGAGAGAGAGAGAGACGTCTCTTTAATTCTTCTTCATCTTCTCCTTTTTTTCTCTCTCTTCTCTTCTTTTGCCTTTAAATGGGCTGCTTGACAATGAGCCATGATTAATATGTTTGGGAAGCCACTCATGACAATTGGACAATGGATACTTTTTGTTCCGTAGGGCAATCTCGCACACCTTGGCTCAGACCACCCTAATTCTCCCAGCCCATTAGACAAGAGAACAACAACACACAGCAATGGAGCAAAAATGTTGAATCGTGTGGAGAGTTAAAAGAGCGTAAGTAAAAGAAGATGTGAGTGAGTAGTGCTTTATGATATGATTATTATTATATTATTATATACGTATTTTTATATTTTCTTAGCGGCCTTTTCCTGCCAAGTTTAGGTGCATGTGTTTGTACAGGTAAAATTCTGTGATATGTCCTTTATTGGAAAAATGAGAAGGGAAGAGGAAAAGGTATAGTTGGGTGGAAATAGAGTGCTGGTGTGCTGCTGCTGAAAATGATATGTGTGTTTTTAAGTTGTTTGGAAGGAGGGGTAAGTAAGCAGAAGGATTTTTTTGGATGGACAAAGGTGAGAAAGGTGTTGGGATATTAGGTAAATTGGATACAGGCTTTGTGCTTTTTTGTAATATATTGTTATTGTGTTCTAGAAACGAGTAAGCTTACCATACTTTATGCTTTTCATACCGATTTTCCGTTTAAATTACCGTGCATAATTGACATCATAATATTTGTTCTAAATGGAAAGCAAAATTTTTTTTCGCTTTTAATGTGAGTGATTATCCACTTTTAATTGGTATGGTCAGCATGCAAAATTTATCGATGATTGCGCTATTATCGTTTTAAAGGGGATCAAAGTTGGATACCGTAAGACGCCTTTTATAACAGTGTATTTGGGAAATACTACAAAAAATTTTAATTCTCAAAAAATGTTAGTATTTTAGCATTAATCGGTTTATTTAACATTTTTTTCGCAAAACGAATATCTATTAAGGTGGTAAAAAAAGCTACCAACCAAAAAAAGTTTTGTTAATAGCTTGCTGCTACGTTAAAAGTAGTAGGTTCATGACGTATGTCAAAAACTTATCGGATCATTTTTACAAAGTAGATTGGTAGGTAATTAAATTTCCTAGTACTTCCTTTTGCATGGCAAGTGATTATAAATACTTTTTTTCCTCCCCCTCTTCCCTTTTCTCTCTCTCTCTCTCCACGTGAGGATAACCGAATAATGGAACCAAAAATGCACATTTCTCAAGTTTAGTCATCCATTGAGCGTAAAAGGCGACCAACAGTCTACCAAAACTCTTTTTCTTTTATTATGCATACTGACTGAGAGAGAAGAGTCCGCGACACAATAATGATAGTATAATAGGTAGTGTGTGTGTGTATGTATAATAGGTATGTGGCTCAATTCATTGCTTATTTATACTACCTGGTGTTGGTGGAGTTTTGGGGTATCTCGTTAAGCAGGAAAAGAAAGGAAACACTTGTATAAATCCAAAAAAGTTTATTATTCTTATTTTCTCCTTTGTGTGGATAGGTGCTAAAGCCACGAATTATATAGCTTTTCATAATAATAATAATAAATAATGATAATCCATAATACGGGAAAAAATCTATTGTACAGAGAGAGAAAAAGGGAGAACAACCTAATATGCAATGCTGTATACTACACTTTAAATATACAAATATTAAACATTAAGTAGGCGCACATGTAGAATTTTTAAGAGACATTCGAAATAAATTAAGTTGACATTAACGAAAAAATAAAATTATTCACAAAAACGTTGTATTGATTTTTATAACTTTTTGATTATTAAAAAATATTAATTTATCCAGGGAATTAAATTTGAAAAATATGAAAAATACTACGCTGTTTACTAAATATGTGAGACATTAGTCATTACACAAGTCACTAGATGTTACGGTGTGGTTTGCGGTAATTATTATTTTTTGAAGAAAGTTGTACTAGCATGTCTAACATACAAATTGTTCAAGAGTTTTAAATGAAATTTAAATAAATAGATATTTGAGGCAAGGATAGATTAAAATAATTTTTATTATTATCATTAGTATAACCAATCACATCAAATCAACCCAACTCACGAGCTAGCCATTCAGTCAAAAGTCAACCTGAGCATTTGACATCTGCATTTTATTTATTTATTTTTTATAAATTTGCATGATCAGCAGTCTCATCATCTGACATTTGATATTCAGTTTAGCACTCCTAGTTTTTACAAAGCTGTAAAAAAGCAAACATCATTTCAAAAAGTGACTGTTAAAAAACCTGTGTACCCATCATCATAATTAAATTCCTTCAATTTACCTAGTCCTTCAGCCAAATTGATTAGACAGTAATAAAAAAACTCAAGAAGCAAATGAATATTACTACAAGTGTAATCACAATAAGTACATCTAGGTACATACACACATACATACTCACAAAAATACACAATTTTTTTCTCTTCCAAATTCGCCAAGAATGTAAAATAAAATTGATGCACGTTTTACTTCTAAAAAATTATATTATATGTATATTTTCTTTAATATTCCCTCTCTTCTGTCAAATCAAAAAAAAGTTTGAATAGTATATCATGCAATGGCAATAAGTTGTTTTTTATTCGAAAGGTGTCATGCTTGCCATCGCTATATCAAAGTGGTTTGATTGAACTTGGCTCAGTTTTACAACAACAACATTATCAACCGACAGAAGAAAAATAATAATAATAAATGAACATTTTTGTACTTTTTAAAACTCACCGTAATTCACCGTGTAATATGCTTTGTTGTTTTTGTTATTGTGTGCTGTGTAGCTGTTTAATGAAAATGAAGAAGCTATTTGCTCTGTGCGCGCAGGTACGCAGGTACGTACTGTACATACCTCTACGTACGAAAAACAACATGCCAAACGCAAAAATGGCCTGATATTTCTTTCTTCTTCTGCTTTTAATGCTGCTGTTGCCTGTCTAATGTCTGTTACTCTCTTACCTTAAAGGTGTCAAAAAGTATTGAGCATAGACATGTGAGCGTGACTTGACATGATACTACTACTACTTATACGATGCTACAGTAATACTGGGCTGTTGATGATGATAATACGGTATATGATGATATTAGGTGAATATTAAGTGCAGTTTATTACGTGCTTATTATACTTGTAACCTGCACAAAAGCAAACTCATCATCATTAATAGCAGCAGCATAGCATGGTCCTCTTTTTTTACGTACTCTTTAGAAGTTATTAGAGTTTTTTGAAGCAAATGGTGCATTTATGCAATATGACGAGATACGGCCAAAAAAAATACGACGATGAGGACGATGTGATGTGATGGACGTTGAAAAAAGTAGCAGACAGATAAACGTCAACATTTTGAGCAGAGCCCAAAGAAGAAGTAAACTAGTTGTACCGGTTCATTTAATCACTTCTCTCCCTATGGCGTCTATGTATTTTATTCGGTTAATTTCTTCAAAATTTGTTTGACAAACTGAATAATAATAATATCACAAGTCCGTCAGAAGAGCTGAGAGGGAGAGAGAAAAAAGAAGAAGTCATCTTGATCATCTCTCTCTCGCCTCTCTCTCTCTCTCTCTCTTTTGTGGTGAGCATATTATTTGTGTTTATGCATGTTATGCACTAGCGGTGGTAAAACAACCCTTTTTGCTTGCTCACACATGCACGATTACTTATTGCTGTACATTAAACCTTATTATGTGCTAGATAAGAGTGATGAGAAAAAAACACATTTTTCTTACTTTTTAATAGCTTTCTTTCTCAGTGAGTTGAGTTGATGCAAACTTTTTTTAAAAAATATTAATTCTTTTTTTTGCTATCAAAGAGTTTTCTTTCTGGCTAGCCATCACATCATATCTAAAGATGAGACAAAAAAATATGCTGCTGCTGTTGCTGCATGAAAAGCTGATGATGAATAATATTATTATTATCTCGTCCCGTCCTTCATCAGAAAAGAAGTAGAAGAAGAAATTTTTTTTTTTTGCTTTTTCTTCTTCTTCTCTGCCTTTGCCAACTACTACACCTTCTGGACTAGACCATTTTTGTATGCACAAAGTAAAGCAATCATAATAACAAGTTGTTCCAAAAAATACAAGCAGCAAAAATCAGCCACAGCCACCAGCCAACAAAAACGCAAACACCGCACCGCACTGTACAATAAACATGTATGTATGTACAATGCATGGAATTTTTTTCCTTATTTTTTTGATGTCTTGAGTCTTCTCTCCATCTCCACTCGGAATGGATGACGATGATGAGTTAATACACAGCCTTTCACTGTGCATGCTCGTTGACATGCGGTTGTCCCCTGCAGCAATTTTTTATTATGTATTTTTAGAGGGAGAGAGATAGTAGCAACCAGAATGAATGCAACCTCATTTTTTAAACAGCATAACTACTTCTACATCAAACATTGCACACTTTATCCTTTTTGGTTAGAAAGTAAAAAAATGTACAAGTAAAATCGCTACAAGACATTGTGCATTTTATTCTGGTAGCGTTCCGCTTGTTTGGCTAAACTGCTACTAATAACGATGCAAAAATTCATGTTCACATCTTCATAACATGTCATGTCACTCAAATGTATGTGACGTTGTAGTACTAGTAGTTGTTGTTGTTGTATGTGTGCTGCTGCTGCTGATGAAGAAGAAGATGACGATGATGATAATAATGCTACTTTTTTCCTGATAATGATTGTGCATTCATCTTGTTTCCCTCAGGTTTTTTCTCTAAAGTGAGATACGAAAAGTACATCTAGGCACATAATAATATTTAGATGGAAGATAATAGTAATAATAATATACACTGAGCAAAGTTGAGCTTCTATCCGTATATTTATTTATTTTTTTGTCTTGTTGTGTGAACTATTTAAATTAAAAAAAGTTTTAATCACATTACTTATTTATTTATCTTTTATGCGTTAATAAGGATATATGCTTTTTGTATTGTTGTCACGTATTAAATAATACAGAGGAATGAATGACGCGTTTGTAAATGTGTATACTCTGCATAATATATGTAGAAGCTATTTTTTGTATGTGTGCATTTGTGTGTTTTATACGTGGAGGAATTTTTTTTCTGAGATGGATGGATGGATGGATGAAATGAAATGAAAAAAGACTATAGTTATATAAATGTACTATATATTAAATAATGACTAGTCTCCGACCATTGAAAGAGGGATGGATCACAGGAGGAGGAATGACGTTTCTATTATCTTCATATTTTCTTTCTAGTTAGCTGACTGCTTCTATTACAACTATGTAGAAGCACCACTGGCAGTTCTAGCTTTTAAAATATGTAATACATGATTATGACGGTGATTTTGTATGAAGGAACGTGGTCGATGGATAAATATATGAGCAAAGAAAGAGAAAAAAACGAAAAACGACAACAATATATGCATGCGGTGGTGATATGGTAGCGATGAACTGTGTGTGAATTATGCAACGTGCAGATTATCATCATCATTCATTTTATATATATGCACTTATAAGAAGAATGTGCACAAGCTGACGACTGAAAAAGGAAATGTTCCTTTTGTCAACTTTATATGTACAATATATACGTATTTTTTTCTCTTCTGACAACGACAACGACCACAATGGCGATACCATAATGACTACGATGATACTTGTACATCACTGTTGTGCTAATAGCTAATAGAATTTATGACGTGACTGCCTTCTCGCCAAAGCAGATTGTTGTTGTTGTTGTTGTAGCAGAGCGCAGAAGAGAGTTGAGCCGAGGTAGTATGTAGAAGTAACAGCAGCAGCAGCAATAAACTACCTGCTCGCCTTTTTACTGTGTATTTACACATGTACGTTGTACAAGATTGTACAACATCGTCATGCTTGCTCCTCAACATGTTCTTTAACCAATCATTTTCACCCGTTGAAAAAATATAATAATAATAATATGAATTTTTTTGCTCTTCACTGGTTGCTTTTTCCTATTTTGTCAAGTGTAAAAAAGAATGGAGGATGATGATGATGATGTTGATCAAGAAAGAAAATGCTACCAAAAAGAGTAAAGGAATTTATTTAGGTGGCTGGGATATTTATTTTTTTGGTGTGTTAGATATCCCCACTCCACGTACACCACCAATGGATATTTATGATGATGATGACGATGATGAAAAAAAGTGAGTGGTACACACATCACAAAAAGACACGTTTTGCCAAATATATATATATATATATAATATATTACTATAAATGAGTTGATTTTTTATTTTTATCAATATTATTATTGCTGTACACATACAATAGATAATTAATACTGCTAAAGAACGTAAATCACAATGCTCACCATCATCATACCATATTATTATTATTATCATTTTTTGACGATGATGACGACGAGGACGACGGGAGCAGCCGCGCAGCGCAGTAGTAGTATATTATGTAGTAGTAGTAGTTGTAGTGGACTTATTGGCTGATATAGGTATATTATATATTTATTTATAGTATTTTTTGCGTGTTTGTTTTGATGAGATACCATCGAATAGTAATAATATTCAGTAGAGATGATGATTATATTTTTCTATCTTTTCCGATGATCATGATGATGATGATGATGCCCTTTTTTGACCATGCTTTTAATATAATAATAACAATAATACGATAGTTTATATAATAATATATATATTTTTCGTTCATATTATATTTTTTTCTACGATCATCGAAGAGAAGCTTTGTAATAATAACAATAATAATATGTATGTATGTATATTTATCTATCAGCATACCTGCATACCATATCAGAAAAAGAATTATTATTATTATTTTTATATCATATTAAAATCAGGTTTGGTATTACAACAACAATAATAATAATAATATAATTATATATTATATTTAGCATTACTACAACTATATTTAATAATAATAAGAATTTAATAATAATCATAATAGATACGTTACACTAATATTAGTACTAGTATTACTTACTCTAAAATATCTACTTAAAGTTACATCTCTCTCTATCTCTTTCCTTCTAGAAAATAAAAACACAAAGGGTATTTTGATCTGTAGTACACGATATTGAGATAATAATATAATGATGATGATAGAATATTGAAATGACTTATTTGTAAAATATTGTATTTTTTTGTGGATAATGATAACGCCGTCCTTGTTGTTTTGTAGTAATTCACACCGGGCCTAACCATAGGTTAATAAGCATCCTACTGTAAGTACCGTAGTAGATATTGTAGCAAGTTGCTACTGCGTGCGATTGCTGCTGTACATACTGTCTGACTGCATCTTTTTTCTAAAAAAAACTTTTCATCTTTTCTTTCACTAAAAATCTAAATGATGATGATAATAGAAGGGGACCCACACTCCAAATTTTTATATATCTATATTTATATTGCATGCCCTTTTGTTGTGTTTTTGTGGTGCTGGCTTTATTTGGCTTTGGTTGGCTGCTGAGAAAAAAATATATAAAAAATCGTGACGACCATTGAGTGCAACGATGAGAAAATATCTTTGAATAGAACATATACGAGCTGGCTAGCTTAAAAGGGACAAAATGGAAAAAGATGTGCGTAGATGAGTTTCATTCACTTATTCTTCTTCTTTTTCCTCCTCCTTCTCCTCCTCATCATCTTTTGCTTGTTTGTTCACGTTGACGTGTTCAGCATGAGAAACCTTGTACAATATTATTATATTATTATCAATTTGAGAAACTGACTACAATTCTTCTTCTTCTAGAGAAAAAAGCACACAACCAAATCACTTGGAGGATATTTATGCTGACGATGGTAATGAGATATAAAAGGATTCACAAACGAAAAATTCAGCACAATATTTTTTAAACAAGAGCATCGTCATTGCTGATACCCATTTACTTTTGTATGTAGGTATGTATTTCGTGGGCTATTATTCCAAACGGTTTTTATTCATCATGCTATTTTGTGTAGTCTCATATTTTTTAAAAAAGAATTAAGAGTGATGTCTAAAAAAATTGTATTTTTTGGGGCACAATATATCTAACTACCTATCTTCAGCTTCACATTTAAATGTTTTACTAATTTGTTGTGATTTTACCTATATATATATATGTTATAGTGGTTGCTTATGATTATAAATACCTACCTATACTGTTTTAACTAGCTGTATTTTAGAATATATTGTATGCTGTCTAGTACAGAATATAGTACTGTATGTTATGAGCCATTATAGTAATAATAATAATATATTATGTTGTTGATGATGATGATGATAATATGTTATTATTAATATTAAAATTATTATTTAGCTATGTATTGTATAATATAAACTGTTTAAAATCTGCTACTACGGATTGTCAGCAGAGGAGGAGTGGTACGCTGCGGGATGAGGGAGAGGATACAGCCCTCTGTAAATCGCTTCGGAATGTGATGACGCTGATCTGCTTAAAGGACTAAAGGCAGAGCCAGGTAAACTGCTTGCTGGATGATGATGATGATTGCTGCTTGCGGCGTGATGATGAAGTTGCTGCAGATGATGAGGAAGGTGGTGGCTGTTATTGTTCCTTAAATGGGGATTATGAAGAAATGCTGCCGCGGCGGCGGCAGCCGCCGCAGCAGCAGCTGCTGCGGAACCTGGGGGAGGTCCTGAGCCTCCCCCACCACCCGCACTCCCACTACTGCTTGCACTACTACTGCTGCCACTACTGTGATGATGGTGATTACTACTGTGAAGATTATGTTGGTGGAGATTGAGAAGATGAGGGTGGGAAAGAAGGGGATGATGAGGATGACTGCCAATAATACCACCTGGTTCACCACTGCCACCGCCGCTGTGGCTCCCACCACCACCACTACCACTACCGCCACCGGTATCACTAGCCAAATCGGCTACGGACCAGATTCTAGGTTTTTGATTAGGTGTCGATGACGCTCCCTCTTTACTCACATCACTACAACTTGACTCGGTAGGTGAGGACTTCCCGTGGACATGATGACTGTTTGTACTGCTACTGAGCCTCTCGTTATCTGTTTGAAAAAAAGACATAAAGAAAACTTGTCAGACAAAAAAATTAACACGTATTATAATAAATTCACCAAGCTACTTGCTAATTCAATCTAGTCAACAGAAGGCATTCCCATACAAAAAAATAAATACTAGTGATTACTTTCCCTATACCTACCCAAGTATACATATACACATTTTTCATTTTTTTATTGTTTTTTCTCTATATAGCTTATTATTTCATATATGCTAAAGTTATTTCTCTCCAAATTAATGCTGTTCGCTTTAGAATACAAAATACCTACTTCATTTGTCACCAGAGCAGTACTACTACTACTCACTCACGCAAACACAGTATGACATTCATAAGGAATGGTAATAACACACCGTGAAAAACAAGAAAGTTGAAAGTGTCTACAATAAATGCTCCGTGACATTTAACATATTGCCTACACACACAGGTATTTTGTTAGGTGTGTGCACGTACGTACATACTTTTTTCCCTCGAAAGAAGATTAAAACATACATAATATTTTTTATATATTTTTATAGTGCTCCCCATTTCATTTCATATAGTAATAATAATAATAAATAATAATATTTAGTAGAAGAAGTAGATGTAGTAGCTGTAGTAGTAGTTGAAGTAATACAATAACCCTTCTCATTTTCTTATGTAATATCAAAGTGCATTTTATAGTGTTTTTCCTCCTGTGTAATGATCCCCATGAAAAATCCCATAAAAATGTTTATTGAAGGCTTGTATTTTCTTTGTTGTTACTAATAGGCAAGCAAACTGTACAACAGAACATGGACGCAGCAGCAAAGTTCTCTTTTTTTGCTTCACATTCTACCTACCATTTTCTTCTTTTTCATTTGCGCCATACACTGTAAGTAAGTATATTAATGTACACATATGTACTTTTTTTTTAATCCATCCATCCATCTACTCCATCCACTCAACCAAAATGAATGACTACACCGCCACCACCACCTCACTACCCAGAAACTTTTATGTACACCGATACTCCTCCTCGTCGTCATTTTTAAGTGGTGTCTATATCTTGCGTTTCAATCTATGTTCATACTTTTTGCTCCTACTAATATCACCACCACCATTGCCATCATAAAACAAAAAAAGAAAGAAAATATAATAATAATTTCTGCCAAAGTCAAAAGAAAATGAGTGGAGGAGAGGAGGCCTGATATAGGTAGTAATAATATGAAAGAGAGAACTTCCACTTGTAACAAGCGACAGCCATGTTTTTCATCTGTCTATGTACATTTTACACAAAAAAATGCCAACGCTGCTGCTGGAGTATGTGTGCATGTACCTAATATAACATTTGAATGAATCTAGTAGGAACTTTTTTGTACTACAAAAAAAAACAATTCCGCACCAGGTACATACTATTATTGCCCATTTAGCTTTACATTTTAGTCTTTTAGCTAATCTCTCTCCGTCTCTCTCTCTCTCCCAGAAAAATATATAATAGTAATAAAACATAAAAACAGCTCACCTTCTCCTTTTTTACACATTTTATGCAAAAAATGTATATATACCCACATACAGCGTAATAACCTTTTTTAATTTACTAACATCGGCAATCTACATGGTTTACATGTTACTATTTATTCTACTGTAATTTATACAGTGAAAATGGTGTATGCCGCAATATAATGGTATTGCTGGGTTGGTTGAGAGAAAATAAAATGAATGTATATATTTTTTTATACTCAAGTTCATCGTCATGTTTTTCTTCTCCTATACTATACTTCTATACTGCTAACTAACTAAAACAGAGAAGAAAATTATTATTATTATTATTAAAGGCGGGCAACCACCTGCTTCTCCTATTTTCTTTGCTGAATTTATTTATTGACTACAAATCCTGATAGCACTAAAATCATGCTCCGCTCCTTGTTTCATCAGTCGTTTATATATTTGTTTGCTGATTGCAGCAGCAGCAGCAGCAAATAAAAATGTTCAAGTGGTGGAGAGAGAGAGAGAGAATGAGAAGGAGGAAGAAAAAAAGATCATAAAATGGTATCACAAAATGCCTTCCATGTTATTACTACTAGTATAGCGCCAACAGACATGAATAAAATAACACAACACAAAACACATATTTTATAATACAGGCTTTTTAGCAAGTTTGTACAAGACAGTAAAAGCAAAATAAGAAGAAGAAGAAGAGGAGATTGCATAAAAAATATTGCTGTGTATAAGACGATGTTGTCTTGTATTTAAACTGAAAATGCAATGAATGAAATGAAATAAAAAAATATGGAATGAATGAAGAGGAGGATGTTCCATTATGCTATTAAATACCTCACGTACACAACAAGACAAGTGCACTAAAATAAGTAGGTACGTAGGTAGGTAGATGGATGGTTGGATAGATAGGTATAAAAAAGTTAGTTGTTGCTGAATGAAAGAAAATGAAAAAACTACCTATTAAATATTGTAATCTCAACAACAACAAGACGAAGAGTGAAGAAGAAGACGAAGGGAAAAGAGAAGGAAAAGAAGAAGATAACTGCGAGAAAAGTGAGCCAATTTGAAAAAGTCGTAAAAAATTTTACGTGCGTTGTTATCAGCTTTTTCGATGCCAAAAAAGCGCAAAGGTAAAACTTTTTTTCTTTTATGAAAAAGATTTTTTTTTTGTATTCTTGCCTATTTGAATAATATATAGTTTTAGCTACTACGACTCCATTCATTTTTATGCTATAATATTACAGCTATCTGAGTATTTTAAAATGTTCATTTTTTGTATGATTTCCCTAAAATGGTGTACATGTCTTTTATAATTATTTATATAGTTAATTTATTTAATAAGTGGTAATAATATTATATAATACGTATGCTTAGTTTTTTTACCTTTATCATTTTTGACCGGTCAAGAAAGAAAATAATGCATTTTTTCATAAAAACATTATTTGCAATTATTATAATAATAAATACGTATTTTGACAGTGTGCGGATTTATTTGAAATATAAAAGCGTATCAAACATTGCCAGCATTATTATTATCCTCATTCATACAGACACACACATACAACAAATAATATAAATAATAATTTATATATTTTGGTTAATTCAATTGCAGCACAGCAACTGTGCAAACACCCAAACAATTGTACTTTTACAATCCGTCAGAAAAACATGCTGCCAACTATTACTAAACTGCCATCATCATCATCATGATCATCACAACAGAAAAGTCAAAGTCAACTCGTACCACATCACACCAACAAAGCACCAAGTGAAAAGAAGGATTTTCAAGAAAAAGCAAAAAGGGGAAGAAGCAGCAGCTCACAGCACCAGGAAAAGATGTGGTAGTTGGTGGTGGTGGTGAGGAGGAGGAAGAAGAAGAATGGACACATAAAATCCAGCGACTTTTCAAAATCACTGGACATTATTCATGGGACCGCACTATCCATATCCATTATACATAACATTTACACATTACATTTTACTCCTCTTCTTCTCCAAAACACTCACTCACTCAGTCTCACTCTCTCATTCTTCAGCTTTTGCTGCCTGCCTGCCTGCTGCCATTGTGTATATTGTGAGGTTTTGCTTTAGTGGTTTAAGCTTCAGGAAGAAAGCCCCAAGTTTCAGGGAATATTGAGAAAAGAATTGACGGGATATACATACATAACAGAAAAAAATAATATTGTACATTATCCGTCGTTCCGTATAATAAGCTTATATACTAAATATGTATATAAAACTTATCACAACGACATCAAGTATCAACTGTCTTTTTTTTCTTCTTTTTCTCTATTGCCACATAACATTTTACTACTACTAAGCTATTATACAACCATTCATTCTTTAACGAGAGAATATTTTCACTGTTGCTTTATATATGTACATATGTATGTATGTATTATATCACCCGTCTCTGCCGTCACCGCAGTCAGTGACTCGTGTCAGTTTTGGTTTCCCACCGTCAAACAATGACTCTCTGTCCTTCCCTCCTCTCTTTTAATGCACTTATTCCATTATAACCCCATTTCATAGTGTGTGACCTCCGCTCACTCGCTCTTTCACTTTTCTTTCCTCTCTCTCTCTCCCTCTCTTTTAACAGAGTGAAATAATGCATTTCTCACCCCCATTAAATCTCATCATTTTTTCATATAATACTGAAATAAACGTGAAGGAGGAGAAGAAAAAAATCCAAAAAAAAACCACCACACAGGCTTCCTTTCTCTTTACCAGATTTTTATGTCCAGTTAGAGAGAGATACAAGGAGATGAGCAAAAAAGCATATTTTTACTGTTGCCGCTGAAGATTACATTACATTACTGCTACTAACACATCAACATTATCATTATATTTTTGCTTAATTGCCTTCATCCTAAAATATTTTTTGCCATATGCATTATCTCAGAAAAAATGGGGTTTATTGATATTTTACGATGATAAAATTACTACATTTTACTTTTCAGCTAAGCCGTCTTGTAAAATTATTATCAAGCATTACAATGGAAACAGTGGAAAGACTTCTTTCTCTGTTTTGTGTCGCTTCATTTGGCAATGAAGATTATTATTTTTATTTAAACAACGGGAAGTATAATGATGTAAAATAATAGCATTGTTTTTTTTCTAAAAAATATATTTTTTTAATGTAACTGCAACATTGTGTAGGACAAGTACTGATGTTAGTTTTAAAAACACGCAGATTGTTAGCACCCTCTTTTCCTCCAGGCAAAATACACAAGTTCAAGACCTAAACTGCATTGTTATCGTTGCATGTGCATTTTTTGTGGAAAAAAATCGTTATATTTTTTCAGGCAAAATTTAATAAAAAAACATTTTTAGCAAACAGTGTAGTGCCCAGGGAGATTTTACATTGAGTTTGTAGAGGAAGACGCTAATAATATCAAACAAAGTTGCTGTTGCTGCTGCAGCAGCAGCTATGTATGCCGCAGACTGCTTGTGGTATAAAGTAGTAGTTTTTTGTTTGATACTTTTTGTGAGTGAATACGACAAAGGCATATAATATAATGTGCATGTTAAGATGATAGTTTTGAATGATGTGCATTCTCTTTTTTGTACGTAGACTCGGGGATGGAAAATGCAAAGAAGATGATGGCCCCAAGTATAAGTGAATCATTTTGTGTGTGAATCCCAAAGTGGTCGTTAGCACTAAAAGGCCGACGGCGGCCGGCTAGCGATTTATAATATTACTGTTGCTATTGCTGCTGTTATTTTACTATTCCCCATACACAACACAGTATATGCATATACATTTTTCATCTCTCTCTAGAATCTACACCAGCTCTAGCCCCTTTTTTCCAACCCTAACGATTGATTAACTCAGGCATGATGACGGTTATTATTATATTTTAATTGAATATCAAGGATCAACAGTATATATTTAACTTAATTATGATCACGATGATGTTGATAATTATCATCATCATCATCACGATGTCGGGGATAGATAGATAGAAGGAAAATAAGCAGTGGCAAAGTAAAAAAATCTATAGAATGGAGAGTGAGAGAGCGAGGGAGAGAGAGAAACAACGAGTGTTTAAAATCCGGTTTCGTTGCATTCATCATATTATTACACCTATATTAGCTATTGGATGACTGAAAATTATTGTGTAAGGGTTAAAAATACAAAGTGAACATAACATGCTCAATACAGTAATGTGGAGTGATAGCGGTGCAGTGCATGATTTTGATGAGCTGCTGTATATATATACTACATAATATTTATCTATTGTGCTGGAAGCATGGAATATTCATTTTTCAACGTGATTTTTACTTTTTTTACGTCAACCAAAATATCGCCTTGGTAAATTTTCTCTATAATAATAAACTAACGGGAATAATGGGGGTAATTCATATACATATATACATTCATTTATGATAATAATAATTAGGTGATAAATATGCTTTTGCGAAAAAAACTGTCAAATTGTAGCCTAAAAGAATGATTCATTACTATACCACCCAAAGGCGGTCCAAAATACAAACTTGGTTTTCTGTTCTCTCTCTGCATAATTTTGCTGTACTGTACTGGTAATATTCTGAAAAATTATTATTATTATTGCTGCACTGGTCATATTTTCATTCATGCATTCATTCATTCATTCTTTTTCCTCTCTCTCTCTCTCTCTCTCGCCACAAGTCATTATTCATCATCATCAAGTTAAAAAGCAGAGCAGCTCATACTTGACTACTCTACTACTACCTCTCCTGCCACATTATCATCATTGTCAAATGATGTATATTTTTTAATAGTTTATGTGCTTGAAATTGAGTCATTTTGTCAAGTCATTATACAAAAAAATGGTACAAGCAAGCCCACAAAATTTACTAGTATGCTTGCAATAGTAAAAAATAACACACAGTAAAAGTTACTATAGGGTAGTTAGTTAAATATTATTTGCTATATAATATTATTATAACCTATTATTATTATCATTTTTTTCTAATAGCTTTTTTCTCATAAAATTGTTCGGTCGGTCACATTTTTTAACAGTTGTACCTACTTGACCGTAATAATAATATGTGGGTATGTGTAAGCACACACAAAGAGAAAAACAGCACATTAACATGAATGTTTGCAAGAGAGGACATTATGACATGTTCTTTTTTACCTAATAACGTGATAGGCGATAATGGGTTTTTTTCTTTGAGGTAGTAGTTCTAGTAGCAGTTAGTAATAAAGTAAGTAGCATGTATGTATGTATGTAGTTGGTTAACTTTTTTTTAATTTGATAGCATACATAGTTGAGTTTGAGTAGTAGGTAATATTAATAATAATAATAGGCAGTTTGTATGCATTATAATAGTTATACTATTATCATATACATATATTCATACATACATTGTTTTTTCTCTTTACACGCATGAATGAATGACAGAATGAATTTTTGTCAAGAATGCATGCAATCAGTGGCAAAAAAATGCAAACTAATGTGTATAAAATGTATAAATGCTTGTGGTGGTGGCTTTTGGCAAAGGTGGCGATGATGGCAGATTAGCAAGTCACCAATGCTCGTGATCGTGACAAAGTTGTTTATGATTAGTTTACGTCGCAAAAAATATAAGTGATGATAATGTAACAGCGCAAAAGAAAAAAATGAAATGGGGAGCACGGAATATGGTTTGGTTTATTTAAATATATATTGTACATGAAAATGTATCCTGTGTGCAGAAGTAAAAGTTGCCTGTACTTCTCTCTCTCTCTCTTTCGTTCGTTCCTCTTGTTCAAGTAAAATCATCAGCATGCAATTTTGCAATAGACACTTTGAAAACATGGCAGCTAATGGTTTGTCGTGCTGATATAAGGTGCTGATAACTTACATTCCTATTTCTTGCTACTGCTTTCTGCTGCTTGCTACTTACTCTGCCACTATACTGCTGTGAACTGCCGAAGCACACGAATAATGAAAAGCGCGATTTTAATTGAGGAGATCATTTGGAGGATAAAGAAGCAAGTCATCTTGCATTATAAGTTATATTCTGTTGCAGTTGAAACAACAACGACGACAATTATCATGATATGACGATGATCTCGTGGTAAAATGCATGCAATAATTATTAATTTTCTAAAACATGAGAAACAACTAACGATTTAAACTCTTTTTTTTTCTTCTTCTTTTTCAAACACAAAACGATATATGCCTTCTTATTTATTATTATTACCAGTCTATTAATGTAGCTATTCCTACTTTATAATATCATGATAACTTATTACGTGCGCCCCCAGCAAAAAAAATGCATGTAGGCATTATAAGGAATTACACTAATGAATAAATGAAAGAGAGAACAAACAGCATTTTGTTTTTCTGTTTTTCACAAGAACAATAATGATTATAATAATATCATCATCATCGTCATCATCACGAGAGAGCAAGCGAGATATACAGACAGACAGAGAGAGAGAAAAAAAAGAACAATAACATTATAAAAATTTTATATTATTTTAGATACAGTTTTTCCTTGTTTCAAGTTTTATAATGATGACCATCACCATCATGGTCTTCGTCATACGACGAAAAACACAACAATGATGAGCACGATAAGAAAAAATGGATTTGAAACACCCTTGCTTGCTTGCTTGCTGCATTTTCATTTTTTTCGGCAGAAATATAATCCTTGTTAGTAGAGAACAACTAGAGTAATACCTAATAACAATATGGTACATCATCAGTTAATTTATTAGTACACAGACACTCACTCACTTACTGACTCAGCAGGAGGATATATTATTGTTACCATTTTTTTCTTCTGGCTTATTGTAGTGCAGTGCAGTACAAAGTTTGCGTCTTTTTTTGATGATGATACGACGTATAAAGAAAAAATATATTGTACATACATATATGAATAGATTATTTGCATGCATTGTTTCTCCAACACCATGAGACATAAACATGCAGTCTAATCTTTTTTATTATTTTTAATGATTTCGTGTTCATTTGCAGTTTCCATCCGTAATATTTTTTCCCTTCATCGTCTTCTTCTTCTGCTTAACATATCAGTAACAAGACAGACAAGGAACAAGAAAAAACTACAGACAAAACTCATAATAGATATAAGTTGATGCTTTTGATATTATGGTGGGATGGATTATGAAAACATTTTTTTGATTCCAGCAGACGTAATCGCACAGTGTAGTAGTAAGTGATGATGATGATGATAATAAACTATATCATCATCTGCCTTTATCTCAAATGTTTTCTTTAATTTTATACGATGACTTATTTTTTGAGGAAAAGCTATACATATATATATATGTATACATATATACATACATACATACATACGCGTATATCTTTTTCTAGTACATTATTTTACAATGGTTATAATTACATGGTTCGATGCGAAATTTTTCAGAGAGGCTTATTACCAACATGCAAAATGTTTTCATGTCTATAATAATGTTTTTTTACTATTATTATTGATAGAGATGCGGCGATGGCTATGCTTGCAATGTGCATGTAAAATTCTTTGTCTAACATGCTATATAAACTTTTTAAAAAAAGAATTCGTCTTTTGATTTTGTAATGGATAAAATTCTTATAAATTTTTTTTTGCAGTGATATGCTGCTGGTATTACTACTTCTCTTTTTTATCATTATTGTAAATTGTACAATTATGTAAACTTTAAAGAATGTGTAAACGAACAGCTTTTCTTGATGTTTTGAGAAGATAAAGTAATATAGTATATTATGCTATTTATTTATTTATTTTGAATATTAAGTACATTATTACAGTACTATATATTTTTTAAAGAAAAAAGAAGCATATCATCTTATAAATATTTATTCCATTGTGGTAAGTTTTTTTGTGCATTTCGTTTCTATTTGTAAATTAAGTAAACTACACGTGACTGACGGAATATAGCCAGAAGGCTGAAGGATGAAAGATGATGATGATGAGAAGAAGAAAGAAGCGACTTCTGTTTCTCTTTGTGTATTATCATCATATCATTATGGACAAGTAGCCATGCAAATAATGTATGTATACAAAATAATAGACAGCAGAAAGAAGAAAAAATATTACGATAAACAGGTAAGTATTCTCTTTTTTTGAGAATAATGTTATATGTGTGTGCAATGTAGCAAAAATATATATAAGTGCACATAGTGTAACTTAACACGACTAAACATCAGTCAACAAGACAGAAAGACACGACCTTTTTGTCTTATCATCATCATTAAACGAATAATGTTGTTGTTGCTGATGATGATGATGATGAAGGATCAGCAAAACAGAAGCTGATATACATAGACACATTATTTTTTTATTTTTTAGCTAATAATACGGCTAAGAAGAAGCGAAGGTGATTAAAACAATGATACTTTTAACGATCAAAACATGAAATCTCTTTGTTTAATTAGAGCTTTATTAAAAGCACTTGTCACCTGTACGCTGTGCTTGCTCAGCCAACCTTTGTTAAACAGGTGGATACCTACACACAATCGCTGCACTAGTACATGTATATGACTTTGAACATGACTGCATGAGCATCATCATCATCTTTATCTTATTAACAGTGACCTTGA
>JAHZMT010002308.1:0-23077 GCA_027743785.1 Sinhomidia bicolor
GATGAAGAGCACTCACTTGCTCACTAGAGTTAGTCCTTGAATGAACTTAAATCCTCACCATAACTCATCTTTACAGCAGTTCAGCAATGCAATTCTAAGAAAAGGATTATCAGTCGTTTTGCTACACTAACGAGTGTACAAATTGCAAATTCAATGAAAATGCATGCAATCGTCTCTCGTTAGTTGGGTCCGATTTACATACATGCTGCTCTGCTCTTGCCACTTTTAGTAATAATATTTGTGAATATTATTTGGAGTCAAGTCAGCCATCGTCAATCATGATTCATTATTGAACGTCATCTCCATCTGGTGACTTGTTAAAATATCAGAATGATAAAGACTTGCTGCGTTTGCTGTAAAAATTGGAAGGAAATTGGATAGCAAGCGTTAAATACAAGGTTAGTACAAAGATATAGTTTGACGCAATAGAGTATGTTACGCTATTTCTTTTTCCCATCATATTTGGTTGAGCGGACAGAATGATAGACAGAGTATGAATACAGAGCTCTCATCATTACTACAAGGAAAATATTATTGTGTATCTACTTGAAACATCAAAGTAAACTTTGAAGAGGATCAACAGGAGGCATGAGTGGATAGCGTAGGTATATATAGTGGTGAGTGAACAAGCAAGCATAATAGTTGCTTGCTATAAATAAAACGCAAAGAGAAATGGTTTTTCAAGTCTTTCATAAATCTACCAGCATATACTTATCTATTTGGCTTTATTAAATTTGTCAACAAGAGTTGGTAACATAAAGTCAGTGAAACATTTAATCAATATTCATCGATTTTGTGATACGCGAGCAGCCCCGTTTACAAACTAAAAATAAGCCATTTCAAAGTAATGAAAATATGCAAAGGAATGGTAAACGTGGAAATGGCAAAATTAATGAAGTCTAAATAGGTCGCGCTTTTTCAGAGATGTAAATATATGCTAACATTTTTAATTGAAGTAGAAAATATGGAGAATTTATATTTTTGTAGACGCTTTATTTGCTAACTTTGCTTAAAAACAAACAAACCAAACAAGAGAGCGAATTACAACGGAACAAAACATTTCTGTATCATTCCCTTCGAACGGAGCATCGGCTGCTTTTTATTTCTGAAAAGAACTTTCTCTTTTTATTTACAAACAAAGCGTAAACTCGTGTTTCTTGGAGAGATGCCATTCACTTGTCAAACTGTAAGAACTACGCCTACGTATGTATCCAAAGTACTTTTTTTGCATTTAATTACATTACCCTGAGTTTCCTCCCTAGAAGGAAGAGTAGCATATTCACTGCGTAGTAAAGATTGCACTTGAAGGGAATTTGTTGGAACTAAATATTTTATTGCCACTGCACTGCTTCCGTATACACAATGCAAACAAAAAACTGAACCGGCAAAATCGTATGAAAATTTAAATGACCGGAAATGTGGATTTTGGAAAATTCAATTTGGGGAAATATCAAGTGAAAAGTTGTTGAAAAATGTAAATCTAATAGTATGCATTGCATTTGCCAAAATGTTAAACTTGTTTAAAAAAGCACATGCGAATTATTTAAAATACAAAATGAAACGTGTTTCTGAAAAGTTTAACAATTAAAAAACAATCATAATCATGCCTCACACGGTTCATGATGATAAGCGTTACAAATTTTGTTGTTCCGAATCTGTAAATAATTACGTTTGCATGAAATTCCTTCGTACTAAATATTACAAATGCTAAATGCATAACGAACACAAGTTATTTGTAGATTGTTTAAGTATTATGTAGGTACGGAAAGTGAAAACTTTTAAAACAAACTTTTTCATTTGACGTTACAGACCGAGTCAGCTTTAATCTAGAATTCAGCATTCCTAGTTTTTATACATTTTTCTCTTGTACTACATATTATATTCCTAATTCAAATCCACCAATTTGTAGCGATGCAGATATACATGCAGTTAAATTCTGTGGAAATCAACTCATTATTCAGACTGAAAAGGGGAGAGAAAAGTAAAAACTACAGGAAATTCCATTCATTCTTTGCTTGTCCTCGTTAAAAGTGAAAATATTCCTGAAGAAGGAAGAAATTAAGTTTTCTCTCTTGAAAGGGGGGAGAAAAGTAAAAACTACAGGAAATTCCATTCATTCTTTGCTTGTCCTCGTTAAAAGTGAAAATATTCCTGAAGAAGGAAGAAATTAAGTTTTCTCTCTTGCGTCTTTTTACTGTCTGTCTCCGAATTCCCGCAAGTTCTGATAAACTGCTGGCTGTGCTCCAAACCCAGAAAAGTATTTTTTTTATTCATTCAATTTGAATTCCCGTCGGACAAGAAGACAGTATTTGTGTTGGTGATGATAGTATACGAGTAGTTTTTTTTAATAAAAGTTTTTAAATGAATCTATAGCCTACTATACTACTGACATGAAAGCATCACGAAAGTGGTGGAAAGTAGCAATAATGCTTAAGTGCTTTCGGAAGTAAAAATAAATACAAGATGAACCGTAACTGTAGGATAATGCACAAGTACAATTGATTGTAGCGAAAAGGAGAGGAGATGAGACCGAGATACAACTTTCTTTTTAAAACTTTCCTTCTTCATGAATCTACCATGAGCCTCTTTACAAACACGCGACAGCATTGTCATTAGAAAGCTTTTATCGTCTTCGTCATCATTCTGATCGCTCTCACTTTTCTCTCCCTTCGTTTCCTACTTTTCACCAATGTACTTTCCTCCTGTACTTCTTTTCTTGGCCTGCCTGCTAGTCTGAATTTCGGAGAATTCCCCTTGTTATTCTTTCTCTTCAGCCGTGAGTGTGTGTGTACCTTTGCATTACCAGCATCCTCATCATTGCCACTTGAATTTATTTTTTTGCATTAAAACTAACAGGCACATTTCATTCCCTTGACTTGGCATTAGCTCAAGGCTGAAGCTACTTAAATAGCTGTTGCGCTATTTTTTCCAGAATGAAAGATTCCTGTCAACTTTGTTCGCAAATATAATGTGCCTTGTACATGTACAACTTTGTCGGCAAAATCCGGTATAATATTTTTTTTCATCGTGGACGCTACACCTATTTACCAACAATATCAGCAGCTCGCAACGTGTTTATTCCAGAACCTATTATTAGCTGCTGCTGACTACTTGGTGAGTGATGATGACGGTGATGATGATGATGACGATGAAAATACAATATGGTCATCAAAACAAGTTAACGTTACTTGTTCAAAATAAGCATAGCGTAAAAAAATATTTCTGCAAAGTGGATAATAAGTACGGGTGGTAGGGAAACTTCATCATTTTTCTCCTCGTTGCTGTGTACTTAGTATGCTCAATGCAAATACTTGGCCACAAGAGAGGATTGTAAGCCGAGACGACTGGAAAATATATTGTTGCTACTACTGCTACTCCACAGCGCCAAGGCTTTCGTTCGTTTTCTCCTTTATTTACTCTAAAGTAGCAGATAAAACCGTTGAGCATTCTTGCCTCGCATTTTCTCGGTTTCACAATCATCATCACCGGCAAACAGCAGAGCGCTGTGTGCTGCTGCCACCAACACCACCAGGCCTTATTATTATTACTACTATACATGTTCTTGTTGCGAGCAGGAGGAGGAATAAAGCTGGAGAAAAGCTGGAGGAAAGCTGCACGTTCTCTCTCAGCTTTATATTGATTTTCCTCTTTTTTTTCTCTCTCTCTCTCTCTCCAGCTCCTTTTAAGCCTGCTGCCGTTTATTTCGCTTTTCGTCAGCCTCCAGATGTGGCAGCAGTGGAAGAACGTACACAGTGTGTATTATGATTCCCCTTACCATTATTCTACTACTGTTACCACTGCCTGCCTGCTTGTGAAATAGAGAATTAAAGACAAGCACAACGCTCACAGTTGGAATTGCAGTTGAAATGCTTTTTTTCTGTTTGATCGAGTTTGAGTGCGGTGTGGTGGTGAAAGTGCTCTCTGTCTGTTTTGCTGTGGATGCATGTATGGGAAAAGAGCTCTCTTCTGCGGAACAAACCAAGACGAAAATGGGTAAAGTCATGGAGGTTTATTGCTCAATTTACTCTTGTATTACATTCGCCTCCTTCTCCTCCACTACTACTTCCAAATCTCGGCTCTGTCTGCCTAGACATTAGTGATAGTTCGCGAGAGAGAAAAAAGAAAGCGTTCTTCTGCTACTAACACTTTCTCAGTCCAACTTCAGCTTACTCTCTATCTCTCTCTCTTTCTCTCTCTCTCTCTCTGTCAGCTCTTTCTCTCTATGCTAACAGCAGAGAAGTCTCTAATAACACAGCGATAGAAAGAAGCACAAGGGATTTTACAATTTTTTTTCTACCTGGCTATCAACATCATTAGTGGAAAGTGAAAGTTGAGGCGAGAAAAAGAGTGTACCTATACACCACTGCAAGTGTATTGGGAAATTGTATGCATTGGAAAAACAGAGGCGAGAGCGGGGAAAATATTAGCCTTTAATTATTCATTGGATAATTCATTCTTCCGTGTTTTGTTGCTGGAGTGTAGTAATGTAATGAGAAATGCTGGACTCATTCCCGCAACTTTGACTTTCAATACATAAATACCTAAGCACAACTTGTGGGGAAGGAGGTGCAGTAGTTGCAGGATACAATTAGAGGAATGGTGATATGGAAGTATAAAAAGTGAGGAAGGTGATTTGTAAGTATTATGGTGACGATCAGGCAGTTGTTACATGCTGCCTGCTGCATTTTTTTCCCTGTTGGCAGTGGAGACGGGAACAAAATAAAGTAAGTGAAAGTGACCAATGACCACTTGCGTCAAAATGTAATCAATAGATTAGTCGACAGTTTGGAAAGGACTGGTAGTGATAAAAACATTGAAACTATTATTTCAATAGATACCGAGCCGCCCAAACAAAAACTCGTGATGATTGGATTGTCTTTGAAAATGGTAAGGAGTAAGGTTGACTTGATTGCTTTTATAAATGGTAAAGAACTGAAGTATTGAAAAAAAATACATTTTTTTTCTTTTTATTTTCTTTGTAGAAATACAACATATGAGGCGGTTCATATAAAGCAGTTGGTCTTTTGTGTTATTTGTTTTATTTGTAAAAAAAGAGAAACTTTTTAAGACTGACATATCAAGATGAACCTGTTGGATAGCATTGACAAATCGGCGTATACGTTACTATTTCCGGACGAGACGGAAATGAGTCCATACGGAACGTCTGGAGGTAGCAGCACTGCGCACTCTAGAACGTTTGTTGCTGGGGGCGCCCAACCTCAACCGAAAAGTTCCAATATTACTTCAATTACGGTAGCTACTACTACTACTACTGCAACAACAACAACAGCATCAAGTAGTGTGATGAAACCGCACACCGTTCTAAATATGAAAACAACCCTTGTAAACGGAGGAGGTTATGACAACTGTGATACTAGTAAAGGTGACTCTGAATCTGACGATGTAGAGTCACAGGAAAGGAAACCACTTGTACCCGCTGAAGTCATCCACAATGTCTCTTCACCAACAACCATAAAGTCTACAAATGAACTGAATGCCGCGACTACAAACATCAAAGCTGCAGTACTCACTGCGACAAGCACCCCAAATCTTCCTCCACCTCCTCACTCCTCATATAATCTGATTGCACCACCTGGAGCTCCTCCTGCTACCAACTTTAGCGGTGCTACTAAAAGTATGACAGATCAATACAAAATTGGCAAGTTTCTTAATCCGTCATTGCCTCAACCAGTAAATAAAGGTATGGCAGTTGGATCGATGAGTCAACAGCATAATGTTGTTGATCCGCACAGCAATGGCATGTCCTTGACAGGAAGTACGGGACAGTTTCATGGAACCAATAGCAGTAAGATTAACTGGGGGCCAGATAGTTTTAATTCCAATCTGATTAGCGGCAATGCCGGGGCCACAGTCAATTCGTACTCTGAAGGCCAGAAAGTCCTTCCTTCAACCTACTTTATTAAAGACTACTCCAACATTTTTGGAAACATTGCCAATACGTATGAGACTGAGGAGACGGGTGGTGAGGTGGCAAAGCTTCCAATCAGCAACGCGTCACAGGATAACAAAATGTTTCTCATAGGACTTTCCTCCAACATTGGTGACAACGACGAGGATGAGGATGGAGATACCATGGAGAACGAAGACCAAAACTCCAGCAATAGTCCGTTTCATTCAGCAGCTGAAGAGATGGGAGGGGATGGTGATCATGACCGGGGTGGTGACCAGGATCCACTACTGGTTCGTCCTCCTCCAAAGCAAAATGTCTTTCACCAGTTTATTCGTTCCGCTACAAAGTCGACAAAAATCAACAGGAGACCCTTACGCAACGGAAAGCACTCTTCGTTTGGCAAAGAGAGTCCAGGTTCCTCGCGGGAAGCATGTTCGAGTAGTAGTGCACTAATAAAAGAAGTGGATCCTCCACAGGAAAATCACGAAGACGACGACATCGGAGATCCCATAATGGAAGACTCCTCTTCCGGGGATGGCGGCAGGGGCGGGAGAAGGTGCTCTATCGGAATATTACTTGCGGCGATATCATGTGTGTTTTTTGCAACAAGCGCTCTCATTGTCAAGATCTCTAGTTTGCATCCAATGGAACTATTGGCGGTACGTGGACTGATCCAGGGAATATTGATATCCCCGATAGTGATCTCGACAGGAAACAGTTTCATGGGACCTTCAGGAAGTCGCTCACTTCTACTGGCGAGAGCAGTTCTTGGAGCTGTAGCATTGGTAATGGGCTTTGCTTCTATTCACCTGATCCAGTTGTCAGACGCTGCTACCGTGATATTTACAAGTCCAGTATTTGTCAGCATTTTCGCTTGCATCTGTTTGGGGGAGGTGTGCAGCTGGTTTGACGTATCCATGATTGCCTTGACACTTGTCGGAGTGCTGCTTGTCTCCAAACCATCATTTTCCTTTATCAGCACAGGCACATGGACAGGAATCATGGGTACCATTTGCGGCCTAATCGCAGCAATGCTAACAGCTTTGGCATTTATTGTCCTCCGACAACTAAAGCAGGTCCACTACAGTGTAGTGGTATTTTGGTTTAGTTCTGTACTAGCCACGTTTGGCGCTGTACTGACTGTCGCCCTGGACGGGTTCACCTTACCTCGCACTTGGGCATCTGTGATGGAATGCATTGGAATAGGGTTTTGCGGATTCATGGGTCAAATTCTGCTGACTAAAGCACTTCAGTCTGAAAATGCACTACCAATCGCTGTGACAAGAACCTTCGACATTGTCCTGGCCTTCTTCTACCAGATAACCCTACTGCATGACACTCCAGACTGGTACAGCTACCTTGGCAGTGTGCTAGTTGTCTCCTGCGTGCTTCTAACCGCCTTCCGAAGATGGTACAAAGAGTCAATCACCAAAAGATACCAGCGAGTTCATAAAATTTCCGATGATGAGCCCATCATGGTGGACGACAATCTGCACGAGTCTTCATCTTCGCCACCACCGCCAACACGCACTACTCTGCACAAGCATCATCATCATCACCTTCTTCAAGAGGAGGAAGGAACCTTTTCTTAATTTTCTTAAAACTAAAATTTCAAGAGAGAAAAAAAAGAAAATGTTTCAAAAATGTTATTTATTTATAAGATGTCGATTCCGATTTTCACATTATGGTGAGATGGTATGATAGTTAGGTTGTAAGAAGGATCTATCTCTGTGTATGTGATACATCCACACTATACTGCGAACTTTTCCTTAAACGTTGGACGCTACCGTAGGCTGTATCAATGAGCTTCTTCGTTACTATCTATTTAAGAAAAAGAAAACAGCAACAACGCAACATATAAATCAAAAAGATAACAAACTAGTGATCATTACTATTACTACTACACTCTAATCGGTAATTACCTATAAATAAAGTTTTCATAGTACCAATTATTGATATTTGTATGCAGTAGCAGCGCAAATGAAAGAGAGAAAAAAAATCTTTTTTTTGGAGAAACTACTTTTACTGTGCATGCTACTGCTGCCTCGTCTTGTTGATTCCTTCTTCTATATATATATAACGCATGTAGAAATGTCTCACCACCACCACAACAACAACAGTCAACAGTGATATAATTAGATAGGTAGTAGTAGTTATACGGAACCACTTGAAACAGTTTACGTCGCAACTTTCAATTTACTTGTTAGTTTTTTAAAGAAAATGAAAATAATTACATTTCGGCTCCTCCTTTGTGCCCATGTACCACCAACATTATTATCAGTACGGTAGAGCAATACACATTTGGGCACTTTCTACGTTATTTGTGTAAAACAGGAGGATTCATTCCTTAAAAACGTATGACGATGCTCATATTTCCTATATCTGAAGCACGTGTCTTTAAATTGTGATCTGAATTACAATTCAAATACTGATGAGGAATGTCTTTCCTACACAAGATTGCTTGTGTCTACAGGAGTAGCACAGCAGAAAAAAATGAAAAGTAATCTCAATCTCAACACCTTTTCAAGACTGACAATGAGTAAGTCTACATCCTACATCCCACTCCCACATTCTTCTTCCTATCTGTCTCCCTGCCTGTTGTTGTTTACTGACTGCACGGGTTGAATTCGGCAAAAGGGGGCAAGAAAAATAAAGTTGCTCCAAAAGCATGCGAATTTTTGTTTTTCAGTGAATTCTTTTTTTGAAAATTAGACTATTATGAAATTGGTTTTCTGAAAATTCTATCTATATACGCCATAGTTTTTAAAGGCTTGATACTGTCATCGGTTATTGATATAGTAAAAAATAAGAAAAAACTTGAAAAATTATCAAAAAAATTCATTTAAAATACTGAAACGATCATTTTGAGTTATTTAGAGCAACTTTTTTTTCAACTAGAAAAAAGTTTGACTGCCTCCCCTTATACCGAATCCGACCATCACAATGTTTATTCATATTTGAGGAGTAGATCATAGTAGCGTGTCAGAAATCACTATTTTTCTGACCTGCCCCGCTACAATTCCTGTTGTTACCATATAGAACATTAAAACTATTACGTGAACGTTATCATTTATCGTCACTACTATTATCCCCTTTTGATATTGCATTAGTATTCTGTTGAACTACAAATCAACCTACGCGCACACACGGTTACCGTCATTATTACTATTATTACTGAATAAATGCAGCGAAAATGAGCACCTCCACCGGCAGCAAAAACTGAAGGATTGATTGTACTTTCTCATTGTCGTCATTCGTCAACAAAGTAAATAGGAAGTATACCTAATGATAATATTAATAATATGTAGTTTGTTTGTTGCGTTGATGATGTTGGGGGCTGCGCCGCGCGGTGGTGAACTTTGTGTAGTTGATTTGTCTCTATATAGAGGTTGTGCTGCGTAACTTGCTACTAAAAAAAATAATTGGAGACTTTATAATACTCAAACAATAGACTTGCTTTTACAATGGAAATGGTTTACTAGTATATTATTCTTTATTCTTGTTCATGTCTATTCTTCTCAACGCACTACTACAGATTGGTTGTCTGTATGTTGCCGAAACGTAAAAAAAAAGTTGTTCTACTGATCTCCATAAAATATAAGTGAAACTGACAACAATTATGATTACGTATATATATATATATATACCTATAATTGTTACACGTTAGATATTGTTATGCATTTCTACTAACAACTGCGCAATCATAGATGTTATGCTGGACGTTCTATTTATATTTCGAAATGAATTGTAGCGGGTTTCATAACTTTTAGGTTAATTGATAATATTAGTTATTGTTAAAAGATCAACACGTTTTGTCTGGTATCAAGTATGTAACAGTGCTTTAATTATGGTTACTATCTTACGGCTGGTTGTGATCACTATTTGTGAAAAAGTATTATAATGGTCATCATTATCAAGTTAGCTGGTATAATTGTAACGACAAGTTAATGTATTTGTTGTTACCTGTATTTAAACACAGATCTTTACGTAGCATTTTCTGTAAAAGTAAATCCTGGAGCTTTGAAAAATGGCAGCAAGGAAAGTGTACTGGTAAAATTGTTGAATAAACGTAAGGTAACAAGTTTAAATTGAAAATAATCAGACTTCTTTACATGGATTAAATTTTTATTTTCTTTACAAGTCTACGGATTGCAAAAGCAAGTTTTGGCTCACTTGGCACTATCTACCCAAACTCCAAATTATGCATTTACCGCGATAATAAGTTGAAGAGTAGCAATTTGGAAAACTATTATAGTTAAGAAACATTGAAATTATTTATTAGTTATAGCCTTGCTTCCGGAAAATACTCTTTATTTGTGCATGCGCTACACAAAAAATATTTTTATGTAGTTTAACCGAATACAAAAGAAAAAAAATGCCGTTTCGCCATTTGTGCCATTTCCGTAGCTGGTAAGGTTTTATTATTTTGAGAAGCACTTTTGTGGCATAACATTTCTATAAAGTTGCATGCCTATTTTTTTGTCCATAAAGTCTAGATATTTACATCTAATCGTGCTGTGAAAACCAAAATTTGCAACATTTTGAACCATTTAAAAGCTGTAAACAGTCGAAATCATGGATTTTATTACAGATTGCACTTGAATTTCATCAGAATGAAATGATGCAGATTTTTTTCAGCAAAAAAATGCATTACAATATCATGACAACAATATGCCTGATTTGTTTTTAAATCGTAAAGTTTATACGAGCACGGTTTATTTGCTCACATGTAGCGTCAGCCACCAAATTATATTTTTAGTGTTTAATACTTTTAAAACATTTTTTTTCTTTAGACTTTTGTAATAATATTCAGATGTGGAAGTGATGGAGTGGGACGATTGCATGATGATGATGACAAGGGGAGAAGTTTTACATTTTATGTGTTCTACTACTAGGATTGCAATTTTTGCTTGGTTTGCTCGTTTGTGTATATGGTGATGTGATAAATGATGATGATGATGATGATCCAACAGCTCATCTTCTTTTGTACAAGATTCTCTTTTTGTAAATGCCATTTTCGGCTCAAACTTCTAAAAAAATTCCAATATTTTGAGTCGGCGTTGCGTTACGACGACGATGGTGTTACCTTTTTTTCTCCTCGCGTTACCAAGCATACAAATGAAAGTTGAGGGTCGAATTTGAACACTGACGAGAATAATATTACTATGGACGCTCATCCATCCATCCATAATAGTATTTTCCCAGGCCAGTTGTGTGATAAAAGGTAAACAGGACAGACAAGATTGGTTATTATTAAACATTTTTGCCTCCCTGTTTTCTCGTTTGCTTCAAACAAACTCATGTTCTCTGCTCTACAAGGCTTTTCTTAAAATATGTTTGTGTATACAAATCGATAATTTTTGCGATTGAATTCTCTGCAACGAAAAATTCTCTTTTTGGGCACGCAACAAAAAGAAACGAACCTCCTCCACCTATCCTGGATTTTGTTTACTCCACCCGGTTTTTTGCAACAATTTTTGATTTTGACTAGCCTTGAACGGGCACAACTACTCTCGCAGTTTGCACACATGCGCAAAAACGAGAGTTGAAAAAATGAGTGAGAAGGCGATGAGCTGAAATATGATTATGCTTGTCTGTCGGTGTAATGGTCGCTCACTGGCATATTTCATCTCTTGATGATGATGACTATCAATAGAATAATCATACTACACCTAACCACGTTATCATGAAAACTTTTACAACATAATATTTCCTCACTGGGACCTTTGAGGGTAATGCTATTTTCATTGTTTGCGTATTTTCAGCTCTGTCATTTTTTCCCTCTCAAACAATATCGTTTAAGCAATGATGATGCGCACATAATATTTATATAGGTATCGGTTCCAAAATGGATGCAAAAAAATTGGCAAAAAATAATTGTTGCTCCATATATATGCTAGATATTTTGTACAAAGCTTTCTGCGTACTCCTTTTAAAAAACCATTCTCTTAGCCTATACGATAGTAATATTTATTGTCAAGTCCAAAGTATTTATGTAAATTCTTCAGATTACATTTCAATCAAGTTTAAACATCAGATATACAGAATCATTACAGCAGTTTTGACTGGTCTTCAAAAATACTCTTGACAAAATGGCAAAGGTAAAAAAGTATTTCACAAGTTCAAAACGACAATAATAATTTCATTAGTATAATTATTTTAAAGGCGTGCGTGGGAGGGTGCTCATCGTTCACTCTGCTTACTTCAAAGCAAGCTACATATTTCTGAGAGAGAAAAAAAGGAATGAGTTACTGCGATATTCACAATGTCACGCAGTCGTAAATCTTACAACAGCATACATTATTATATAGTTTCTTCCGTAGTTTCTTTCTACTTTCAAGTATTTGTTTATCATGATGATGATGATGATATGTGAGAGACTTCTTTTTTGCTCAGTATCTTTCGGGTGTAATTTTATCTAGAATTTTTAGGCTGTTATTTGAATGAAAACACAACACGTTTCACTGGAATGGGTAAACTGCCATTTTGCCAAAGCGTGAAATTGTGTAAAAATAAGGGGGACTAATTACTTTATTATTTTCAAACAGGCATACAGCAACACCAACTCACATGATTATTATGTCTGGAGGGTTGTCAGTAATAACTTGACGGAAATGAGAAGGAGTTTAAGAAATATTTCAACAGGTGCGTATGGGCGGGCTTATAATTTTTATGTTATTAATAATGCTCATCATTATTATTATTATCTTGAAAACGTTCAGTGTAATAAAAAAACAGTAATAATACTTAATCATGTCAAAGAAATGAACGAAAGATGAGCACTAATTGTCATAAGAAATATATAGCTGCAGTCTAGTTTTATCTCATCCTATTTGTTTTTTTTTATCCACGCAGCAGCAGTAAGTCAATTCAATTATTCATAATGGTAGTAAACATGTTCAAGTGAATGATGATGAAGGTAAAGGTGAAGATGAAGAAGATCATGATGCTATCAATAATATTATCGTCGTCAACATCTTCTCTGTCCCAGCCAGACTTACAACATATTCTGAAGCAGAAAACCTCCAAATATGCCAGTGGCCAAGGTCATTGTTGTTTTTCCTCCTCTCCTCTTCTTCTCTGGCCTGTTGGCCTTAAATACTTTTGCTTACAATAGGCAACTAACTATCTGATTATTATTATCCTTTTGCATAACATTTATTTCTCGTCTGTTGAAATATTGTACAGGACAATGTAATGAATCAAAGAGCGGTTAATAGAGAGACCAGTCTTGCAACAAGAGTCATGCCTGGACTACTGGCTGGATTACCTCCCAGTATCAATATTCAAAACTCCTTTGCACTTTCTGCTGGTATTATCTCATCTCTTCACTTGTCAACTTAAACAAGAAAAGATGCAATCTCTCCCTCTCTCGTCTCATCATCATTCTTAAATTCTTGTAGACTTTTTTGGTAGTTGACAACCGCGTGGGGAGAACTTGCAAGTGTTACAAAATGGAGAAGAAGAAGATGCTCCTGCTGCTGCTTACAAGTTAACTTTAGTTGTCCAAGTGCAAAAAAAATATGATCGCATGTTCAGGTTTATTGGGTGATCGTAATAATATACTTTTTGCAAATGTTGCTGCCGTTTTCAATGGTCCAGTTTGTCAACAGTTTCATTAAAGCAATGAAATACTTTTGTCTGACTTTTTTTGTGCAATTTAATTGGGGTTTAACTCACAGCTATGTGTGTATGTATATTATTTTTTTTACATGTATGAATGAATGTTGGGTGGGCTTTTATGGGATCATCCGATAAATAAAATGAAACACCTTTTGTCTTAAATAGTTTAATTTCATATGGCCATAAAGGAAACTGGTGTTTTTTGGAATAGCAAAAAAATATGAGGAGTACATGTTTGCAAAATAAAATTGAAATGTTTTTATTACTTGGGATTATTTTATATTGGAATTGTATTATGGTCACTGGTTCAGTGGACCTGCTTGTTGATGAGTAGGTAGATAGGGATGAAAGTAGGTAGACTTTTGAAATGAACAAGCAAACATATATAATATTGGCAAAAATTTAACATGACCGACCACCACCATCGTCTCTGTGCAAAATTAAAAGTTGCATATAATTTGGTCTGACCCGACAATTGAACACCAAAAAGCGTCCGTGTTGTATGCCGTGCTATGTACATATGTACATATTCGACGCTGTGTCCGAGCGTGCACAAAACAGCAATAATAATATATGTACACATTTAAGCATTCCCATGTAATCACGCTACTTTACACAACCCAGAATTGGCAACGTTCGTTTCAACTATTATAATATGTAGGTATGCCAATATAGACATGTGTACAAACACAACTTGCAAGCATTTGTGCAGGTTAATATTGATTACATGATTTCATTTTCTTTTCGAGGAAAAGTCACTTACATGAGTAAGAACAAGAAGGAGTAACTAACTATAATAACTGACAATTGTACATTATATCATCATTGTCGTCGTCATCACCTCCAAAACAAAACTATATTCCATCTCATTAGCACTACCAGCCCTGGCCACCGATCTTGTCCCTAATATATAAGATGTGTTCTCAACAAAATCCCATTTAAATTCTATTCTTGCTGCAGCCTGGGACTAACTCAAGTCCGTAACAAGTTGTTATTCAGCTCCGAGCAAAATCGGTACATATATTTTTGCTGGAGGTATCGGTCTCAAAAATAAATTGAGTTCTCTTTTTTTATCGTGTTTGCGTAATAGTGTATCTGTTAATCAAGTGTTCCGTGAAAATCTTGACGGGTGGGTTGTCATTTTAAAATATTGGATCTGATCTATCAGGTAGGGAAACAAAAAAAATATGTATTTCATTCAAAGTTTCTATTCAAAGTTACTAGTGCCGTTCTGGAATTATTCAATTTCTAGATTTTTTTTTTCTCAAATTAGTCTGCGTTTCTACAGTTGAGAAATACACGAGTTTGCTAGCAACTCGAGTATAACACGCTGGCTTGTTTTTTTGCTGTAAACTTTCCAATTTTGTTTTTCAAATTACGTCAGTCTTATTAATCTACCCTATTGTTTCTCGTGAAAACGAAAGTGTTCAAAGATATAACAGCATTAACCAAATTTCCAAAAGAACTCATATTATTGACAAGTTGTTTCTGTCGTAGAAACCCTGAGGCGTGAAATTTGTCCTATGTGTGAGCTTTCCCAAAAATCAAATCAAGCTTATTAGTCTCCTAATGAAAATAAATTACAAGTCTTTTCTATAGGTAGCTCTACAGTCGTTAAAACACAAGCCAACAAGTAGTAGTACAAAGAGTAGTCATATCTGCCAGGTGAAAAATTGGCCGAGACATGTGTGTGTGGGTGTTTTAATGTAAGGGCGTTTCCTCCTAATCATCATCGTCCCAACAACAACATATCGGCAGAGAGATTCACGGACATGCTAATCGATTCCTTAAATATCTTTGTACGCCCGTCATACTGGTTTGTGTAGCTGCTACTCTTGTTGATATCCAAATATTAGCTAATATTATTATTATTATTCCTTTTTTATTTAATATGCGAGTCATCTTCATGGTGACGCGGATAACACGCACGCACATCAAAGCGCGGTGCATTATTTGCCATTGGCAGCAGTAGCGATATGACGATGATGATTAGTTGTAACAGGCATGCTAATTTATGAACATTAATAAGTATTAGCAAGTTAATCTTTCCATGGGAAAAAGACCAAAACCAGCATTTTTTTGGGAAGAAGGCCACACGGCTGTAGCACGCATTATCATGAATTTTGTGCTGTCATGTGTCCAAATAAGGTTTACATGTTGTTAGATGACGTATTTAAGGCAAATCAAGTTTGATGAATACGTCTTGCTGTTGTCGTTGTAGGGTTCAACTGATTATCACACCTATTATGTCACCATCATGCATGACTATTCATCTTCACTTCCAAAAGTTGAACCGTCGAGTTATTATGAGCATAGGGGGAAAAGCGTGTCCTTAACTATTTATATATTTGGATTTGTCGGTACTTACTGCTGACTACCTCATGACCATGTCACCATTTTTATGCATCTTCTTCTTCTACATCATCATCATCACATTATCTTTTTTGTCTTTTTAGAATCCACATCACTTTGTATTTATCTTGTACAAGGATGACGATTCCAATCACGGTAATTGTAGGATCTCTCTTGATCCTTCAGGTTTCAGTGGCACAAGGAAAGGCTCAGTTTTCTTCTGAGGGTAAAATATTTCCTATTAGCATGGAAATTACTTTTGCGTTTGTCGTTGTTGCCCGTACCTAACACATATATTCTATAACATATATAAAAACCCATAATATTGGAGCAAGTAAACGGGCCAAAGAAACAAGAATAATTTTAATCATACTTTTTAAAAAAATTCAGGCTACTAGGCTACTAATAGTACATGAACGGATTACTTTTTCCATTTTTGGAAACGGTGTGACTAATTTTTTCATTATTAATGTTTATTAATGAGACAAACCACTAGCATAAATGGTGGTAATGAGGGTGGTTCCAAGATAACGCCACGTGAAAACGTAGCAGACATCATCGTTTAAAAGCTAATACGAATTTTTAATTAGACGGGTAAGCATAAATCACTAACATTTTAATAAAATGATAATTAATCATGTAAAAATTGCTAAAAATGCTGAACTTGAAAATTTGCAAAATGCTCTCATGCTGTTTAGATTATTGCATTATTCCTTTCGTGTTGTATGAATTTGTGGTAGTCTACTAACGTGGTTGATGCTTTAAAGACAACGCACTGTTTTATTTTTTGAAGATTTAAAAAAATTAGTCATGTAATGTCATTGTACTTTTTGCTAAACAGCCGTTGATCCATGCCGACCAAGTCCATGTGGTCCTGGAGCTGAATGTTCAGTGAACTCTGCCGGAGCAGCAATCTGTCGGTAATGACCTTACAAATGATATGAATTTAAAAAAGCGTTTTATACTTTTGCTTTCTATATAGCAAACTGGATTTACTTTCCTACGAATTTCAGGTGTCAGCCAGGGTATTTTCCCAAGCCAGACACTATTACAGGTTGCGGTCCACAATGTTCTCAAGATTATGAGTGCAGGTAAGTGACCCTAACAATTTAAATAAAACAGTTTGATTTCAGCTAAAGTTGCATATTTTCCTTTCTTTCAAAATGTGCAGATCTACTGAGAAATGCCAAGCTAATCAGTGCGTTACAGCTTGTCAGCCATCTCCCTGTGGTGTGAACTCTGAATGTGAAAGTATAAATCACAAAGCGGTTTGTCGTTGCCCTAGAGGTTACGTTGGAGACCCACTGTTTCAATGTACTCAACAGGCCCCCATTGCAAGAGCCATTATTTCTCAGCCACCACCACAGTAAACTGACCTAGCGTAGAAGCACATGTATTGAGAAAACCACTGTACTGTAAACAATTTATAACATTTCAAAAATGTCCTTTACAGGGTGATCAGAGTAACGGATCCTTGCTCTCCAAGTCCATGTGGTGTTAACGCAGACTGTCGGGTAAGTGGTGACCGACCAGTGTGCAGCTGCTTACCTGGTCACCAAGGAAATCCATTGATATCTTGCCGTCGTGGCGAATGCTCCTGTAAGTTATTTATAAACTTTAATTATTACAGCGCAATTGAATTGGGTAGTATAATGACATGCATTGATGATGATAATATATCTGTAGCTGACTCGGAGTGTCCAAATTATAAGGTCTGTGAAAACTACCATTGTGTTAACCCATGTATCAACAAATGCGGCGCCAATGCTCATTGTGATGTGAGAAATCATGTTCCCGGTACGTAAAAAATATTCAATTTACAATAATAATCACAACCAGCATAACAATTAGCGACTCTAATTTACTACTCCTTGTTCGTTTCTAGTTTGTTCTTGCCCACCTGGATATACTGGAAATCCTACAACTGGATGCAGACGTTATGATCCAAGTAAAGTTATTGATTTTTTTAGAAAATGAATCATTGCTTCAAAAAAATCATTTTAATCAGTTTTAACTTTAAATTTCATTTTTTGTGTTCTAGATGAAGCCTGTAGAGCTTGCGGACTGAACACAAATTGTCGCGTTGAGGGAGAACGGGCTATTTGCTCTTGCAAGCCAGGCTACTTTGGAGACCCACTAAGTGGATGTCGTCACGAGTGCGAGAGTGACCATGACTGTTCCGGAAATCTTGCCTGTATTGACTTCAAGTGTAAGAACCCATGTGCAGGAGCTTGTGGAACTTTGGCCAACTGTGAGGTAGGTTGTTTCATTCAAAACCTGGAAGGCTTCCTTGCTCATCATAACCTAATGCGCTTTCCATATTTTAAATTGTAGATCAGAAATCACCGCGCAGTCTGTTCTTGCCCAAAAGACTATTTGGGAGACCCCTACACCAGATGTTACCCCGAATGTACCACTCACTCCGAATGCGCACCTCACTTGGCATGTATTGGACTCAAGTGTAAGGATCCTTGTGTTGGTGCTTGTGGCATTAACGCAGAGTGCCGAGTAGACAAATACAATCATAAAGGTTTGTTTGTAAAAAATAATTTTATAATGAAAATGCAGAGGAAGTGTGATAATGCACATTATTCTCAATATTCCAGCCATATGCTCTTGCCCAAAGGGATACACTGGGCATCCATTCTCAGAATGCCGTCGTCAAACGCCAGGTACACGATACAAAAATAATAAATTCAAAAGAACGTCTATCTGTATCCAATCATTCAAATTGGACGTTTCTTCTCATTTCAGCCGATCTGTGCTCCCCCAACCCATGCGGCACAAATGCCGTTTGCAGGCCAGGTTACGACAATTCCGGAAGAGACAGGCCTGTTTGTAAGTTTACTTATGGCAATTTAGTTAGAATTTAAACAATTTAAACTTTTAGTAACTTTTTTTAAATCTTAAAATTTAAAAAGGCACATGTCCCCCTGGGTATATTGGAGACGCCATTGTAAGTTGCAAACGTGGAGAATGCCAAACCGACTCTGAGTGTCCACATAACCGAATTTGCTCCAACTTTAAATGTGAAGACCCCTGCCGTAACAGTTGTGGAGTGAACGCTCGTTGTGAGGCCAGAAATCACGGAGCTGGTAAATTATCAAGTTATTTTTTTTGCAAACCTGCATCAACTTAAATCATCATCTGTTCACGTTTTTCGTTTTGTCGTATAGTTTGCTCGTGTCCTCCCGGATACAGAGGCGATCCATTCTCACAATGTTTCCAAGATCCAGTTCGTGCCAAGAGAAAGACAAAGGAATCTGACGAGAAAGCAGCTGGTGCATCTAAAAAAGAAGAAGCAGTCCCCTCCTTAGATAAGGAAGCTGAAACTAATGCTTCATAAAGCGGAAGCACAATTCGACATTCTTATTTTCCTACTTTAGAAAAAAACAAGATGATTTTTTAGTCTTGCACAAACAAATAAAAAAAAAACTTTTTAGTACTTCTTCCAATTCAAAGTCTTGAAATCAATATTTGTCTTTACAACCGCAGTTTGTCGACACGGTTAAATAACAACAGTAATAAAATGAGCAGTCTATATTTTCCACTTCTTTCTCTGTTTTCCCTTTACGATTTACTTTAAGAACAGGATTAAATTGGTGCTAAATTTTGAGTCGTTACACAGGTACATATAGTGAGATGACAAAAAAGCTCTCTTTAGGTTTCTTGTAATAATTGTCACGTTTTACAATAAAAATAGTTTAAAAAATATTAAACAAACGGTTTTGTGTCCTAGCATTTTTTCACTTTATTATTTCATGCAGTGCAATTGAAGAACATGCAAACAATTATGTACGTATAAAAAATTGAGGCAAAAATCTACAAACTATACATGCATCTATTTGTCTTTAATATGTAGTTATGGACATAATATTATCTTTACGCTAGGTAAAGACGCCACGAAATTCCTGTTCCGAATACTTTGAGTTTTTTGCTGCATACGACTTCCAAAACTGTTGTGGCGAAGCACTTGTACGTGGAAGTAGTACACATGATTGATATAATGATTGTGTATAGGGCTTTTATTATTGCCGTGTACTACGGAGTAATATGTCTTCTCTACGGCAAGGCAAGTTTTTGCACATTGTTTACGTCTTCTTGCTTACCAAAAAAATGCAAAACTACAAATTAGACTTTGTTTTAGTGGTTTATCTTGTTACTGTGTATACCAATAAACGTGGCTACTGCACTGGTATTTGCAATGTGCTGGTTCATCACTCATCACCACTGATTCTGGTTCACTAAATTATTTTTGGCAGAGATTTATAATGCATACATGCATACATACGTACATACAGTTTGTAGCTTTATGAGCGTCACGAAATTCACACTTGTAAATTTTATAATTCAACAAAGACTACAAATAAGCATATAAGAAACGGGATAATCATACCTGGCTATTCTGGAAAATCTTTATCTTCTCAATGTTATTTTTGTTTTATAATCATGTCGTTTTCGGACCTCACAAAGGAACAGGTTCTACAACTTCTATACATTATGTATTCAATCAATTTATCCAAAAAATATTTTCATTTTTCCTTACCCCATCGAATCATTTTTACTTTAGGAATCTAATCTGTGACACTGAGTCGTGGATTATAATTTTTTAGTAAAGTGTTTTCTTGAAATTATTTTTCATCTCCCTGTATTCATATTTAGGGGAATAGGGGAATTATTTTTGAAATTTTTTTGAAAGAAAAAACATTGACTGTAGATAAACATGTTTTCAGCAGTTGTTATTTTGTGTCTTGTGGGAAGTGTGGTGACTCAAGGTATTTGTTGGTAAAATTTTCAGTATTCCATACAATACGTTGTCATGATCAGGGACTATATTTTTACTTGATAAAATTTTACTGTTTGGATTTCACACAGATTTTTGTAATCCATCGCCGTGCGGAAAAAATACCGATTGTACAGTAGACAAAGGTAGGTGTCAGAATTTTGGAATCCAACCAACAATACAGTAAAATTTCTACCACTGACCGTTAAAAACCAATGGTCATTACTCCTGCCGAATATTATTTTCACCATTGCAATTATAAATATTTTGAATAATTTGTTGCTTCAAAAGGAAGAGCAGTTTGTGGTTGTAAACCGACTTACATAGGGAATCCGTTGACGGAATGCCGACGAGAATGTGAAAAAGATGACGACTGTTCGCAGGACAAAGGTTGTTTGAACTACAGATGTAAGGATCCCTGCGCTCGTGGTTGTGGGGACTATGCAACTTGTCAGGTTGGTGTTTTATTTTTTTGTGGAAAGCAAAATAATAATTTTTACTAATCGGACGTTATGTAGAATCTTTATTGTTTACACTTTCCAGGTTCAAAATCATCAAGCTATTTGGTAAGGAACAGCTAGAGAATTCAACTTTTAAAATTTAAGGTCTTGTGAGTTCGGAGTGACAATAGTTAGCATTTTTATATTTTGATTGTATTTTTCTAAAAGCACCTGCCCAGGTCAGTATGGTGGTGATGCGTACAACAAATGTATTCCCGAGTGTCAATCCAAAGAAGAGTGTCCTTCACATCTGTACGTATATTAATTAGTATAACTAGAACTACACAAATAGAAGTAATGTTTTACCATCAGCTTACTTTGGAAGTAACTATTGGCATTGGCATTACGGTAGAATTCTCAAGCAGCGACTCTACTTTCGTGGTGCGACTCGACTCATTTTTTCCCATTTCTGGAGCAACATGGGAAAAGACTGAGGAAACAATAGCGAAAACGGTAGAGTGAGGTTTTTTGCCCCTTCGAAGCGAACGAATTGCAGTTGGGATGGGAGATGTGAGTTGTAGTGGAAAGATGATTGAAGTTCTTTTGAGTAAAGTCAATATAATTATTCATAATTATAAACGATAGAGCGGAAATATTTTTGAAGTTTTGACTACATAATAGGATCGTACGTTTGTACGACCCCATAACAACTCAACACCGGATAGTATGTTGTTGGCATACTGACCCGTACAGAATATAGTTGTTGCAAATTTTAAGCTGGTGGTAAAATTAAGGACTGTAGTAGTAGTAATTTAACAGTTGAGAACAGTGATATGTTCAAAAGCATCAAACTTATCCTTTTCTCATTATTTATTTCAGATCTTGTATTGATTATCACTGTGGTAATCCTTGTACTGAACGTCCACCATGTGGACGTCACGCAGATTGTGAAGTGAGAAGGCATACTGTTATATGTACTTGTAAGCCGGGATATGTTGGAGAGCCCCTTTCGACGGGTTGTCGAAGACGAGCTTAAATTTTATATTTTTTTCTATAAGTTTGTATTGGCTATAATTACTTTAATTACGAGGGAACTTTGAATTTAAAAAGAGCATGATTCAAACAGTACAATAAAACAACCCGATAAATAATATGAATCAGTTTTGAAATTTGGTTCCACTTGGCAATGTGTGAATTTACGTGAAGTTTGTCAACGATTTTTGGTGGTGTTTATTAAGAAGTGTTTTACATGTACCTAATCTGGATTCTAGAACCATAAAATGTTGTCATATTTTGAAATCATGTTGTCTGTAGTATGAATTCTGTCTTCCAAAAAACTTTCAAACGCTTCAACCTATTCAACTCGAATTTTGCATACTAACATATTGGGTTCATGACGCGACTCCAACCGAATCTGAACAAAATTGGTCAACGGAAACCGTTACTTAAATTCTTAAAGGTTTTTGAGAAAACAACGACTTTGCAAAAATCCACGTCAGAACGGCACGTTTAAAAACGACTCCACAACAGAAAAACAGAACTTGCTGTAAATATGAATGGGGCAAGTTAACAATCATGCCTGCCTGGGGTAACTTGAGAACCATGGCTAAATAACTGCGACAACATGATAATCGTGCCTTAATGACTGCAAAAAATAATGACAAAACTGCAATAATTATTTATATTGCCTACAAAACGGTCAATTTGTCATATGTCACAAATGTCCCATCTCTTTAAAAGTTTACTTTTTCATTCAAACTTTTATCTTACATGCTTTTCGCGTAAATGCAACATATATGAACCTCAGGTGCGTGTTACAACCCTGTCAAATTTGTCAAATAAATATCAATAAACAATGACTGCATTGCGTTTTAAAATCATCGGTTACGTGTTCTCAGAACTTGACTTTAACTCATGACCTTGATTGAACATTTTTAGATAAACGTAACGTAAATGTAAACAGTAAAA
>JAHZMT010002309.1:0-15865 GCA_027743785.1 Sinhomidia bicolor
TGCTCAGTTGACTCGGTCAAGCTATAACTATGTATAATTAACATTACCAAGTGATTACGCAATATCGATCGAGATCCCCGTTGCTTCTCTCTGAGGTAGGTAATCATCATCAAATCATCAAATGTACTCTTCATTCTCCTCTTACCATTTTCCACTTGCTTAACTCGAGCAGCCAGCCGCCTGTCAAGCTGCAATTTGCATCTTACTCTCCGTCCCTGTGCAATAATATGCAACGGTAATCACAGTGATAAGATTCGCGTAGTATTTTGCTTATCAATCAACAACAATAATTTCTGTTGCTGACCGGCAAGCGGTGGCAGCAACAACGTAGAGCTGAAAATAATGCAATCAAAACAATCATTAAACTGGCCTATAAGTAAACAGGATACCCTATGGCACGAGTCACAATTATATTGCGTTTGCATTTTCTTTGCATTTTGACTATCGTTTAAAGTAACAATAGGTTTTTATGCTTTTATACGATTACTATTATAAGATGCTATTTAGTTAACCGTAACACGGAAAGGTGAAGTAAACACACTTGTGTTGATGTTGACATTTGGCTGTTATACATTCACGGGAGCCTTAAATTATACTCTTTTTTGCCCTGATTTCATCGAATTTTATTTCATATTATTCTGCTTTGTTGCAAGACTAAAAGAGTGATATATCTTACCATTCGTCATGTAACTAACAAAGATGTCGTTGGGGTGAAGAAGGGTTCTTCAACTTGTCAAATAATTCGACTAATATAAATAGGCGCGGCTCGCAACTCACAAATCATCAGTTGTTCTCTTGAGCTTGCCAAGTAAAGTTATCCCAGTAAAAAATACAGTAAATTTTTCGCACAGTGCGTCGGTCAACCACCAAGCTTTCAACAAGATGTACAAGCATTAATTGAAAAAAAAAATTCAGTAATGCCTTACACTTATAATTTCTTCCAGTTTCTTCTCGCCATCGTTATCGCCGTTGCATCCGCCGGCATTGTTGCTCCCGTAATTGGTCTTGGAGGTGTGAGCTACACTCAAAGACTTAACGGATATGGACCAATTCTTGGCGTAGGTCATGTTGGTCATCTAGGAGTTGGACATTTGGGAGTCGGCCATCTAGGAGTTGGACACGTTGGACTTGGACATGGAGTTGGACTTGGACATGGAGTTGGACTTGGACATGGAGTTGGACTTGGACATGGTGTTGGACTTGGACATGTTGGAGTTCTTGGCTAAAGCCACTAGCACTTGAGAGTTTATTAGGCTAACAGAGAACACTTTATTTTTGTATATACTTTTAAGTAATATTTTCAACAAAGCTCAATTGTGATATTATTTTTATAATTTGGCCTAAAATTGGTCGTCCCAACAAAATTACTTTGTGATGAACGAATTTTTAAAATTTTCATTTTTATTACGAGTACTATCCGCCACCTGCTCAAAAACCAAAGACTGAAAACAGAAGATATATATTTTTTTACTAAAAATTATAAATTTCTTATGATTGGACTTCAATAAAATCGATAGAAGCAACCATCCATGCTTATTATTTATTACCCATAGAGTCCATAAAAAGCAATTCAATGAATATTCCTGTAATCTAGACTGATAATTCTGCAAAGCTGTTACACTGTGACTGTACATCATTGCAAGTGCCGTTGTAAAGCATACATAAAATTTATGAATGAACTTTATGAATGAAAAAAGCTATACTCCGAATTACATTGAAAATGCTTTGTCCGTATGTGCAGACTAATGTTTTGGAAGAGATGGTTCCACAATTACCACCGTAGCTCATTATTTATTGTTTTATTTGTCATTCTGAAAAAAAAATCACGAGCCTGCCTTTTCGATTCGCGTGAGCAAACTTTACATCTTCTCAATGACTAACTGTCTCAATATGAATTGCACATACATACATAATACACCATGCACATTACTATTAGCAAAGCAGCAACGCAACATCTAATTTGTAACATTTTTCCCATATGGTTCTAACGACGGTTTTAATTTCCCTTGCCAAGATCATGGTCTCAGGATGTACAAAACAAACTCATTCTTCAATCCTCGATTTCAATGTCGTTCTAAAAAAGTTGCTTTTTAGTATTTTTAAAAACAGTTTACCAACGCGATAAGCTCGCTTTTAGTTTGAGAAAGTGCCAAGAAAATAATCAGCTTGCTTGTTGTCGTTGTTGTTGTGAGTTGTGTACGTTGTGTACCTACTACGATGAGGATGAGAAAGAGAAGGACAGATTTACTCTACTCGGCTCTCTGCCGTTGTACAAAACGTCTTCTTGACGAAGATGGAGAAATAGAATTTACCTATGCAATCCAAATGTGAATGTTACATGATTCATACTTTCACATTTCCAGTTTCTCTTTTCTTTTACTCATTCAGCTTCTCAAGTAGCAGTAGTCGAGTTCATCATGCTATAATGTATAAAAATGCTTAAATAAATACTAATATTTTCTTTGCCTAGAGATTAGATAAAAAAAGTATTGGGGCATTATTCCACCTGAACAAATTGTATCGTATTAAAATTATGGTGCTATAGTAGACTAGTCTTGTTGTGACAGCTAATTATACAATACTTCATGCTAGTACATTTAATATAGGAAGGTGGTTTATCAAAAAACAAAAAAAATCATGATCGCACAACAACAGCTATATTGAGCATCAATGGACACGAGATGAAAGAAAGAAGGATAAAAGAAATCAATTTTGGAGTAATGAAACAAGCTACACGTGTTTCGTCATCACTGCATTATATCGGATAACATATTTTTGGTTGGATGGGAGGAAGTATAAAGAAGTAACTCAGTCAGTAGCAGACAGGGAAAGCTCTCATTCTACTTGGCACTTTACTTTCTGGTTTTGACTTTGTCATTTTCAAGACTGCTGCCAAAGTGCATTCTAGCTCTCTTCCACTCTCCGATTCTAGTCAAAACTTTGTTTTTTTAAAAACAAAATAATACATTATTTCTTTCCGATTTTAATTTCTGCGTAAAAATGGTTTGTCAGTCTGAAGTCATTAGTAGCTTTCGTTCCCATTCTCCAGTAGCCCACGAAGATGGCAACCGTATGGAAATGGGGCTACCTTCAGTAGAGTCTACTACTTTCATACCTGTTGAAGAGGATATCAGTTATCGTGATGATGACGAAAGTGACAGACAGTTGGGAGGAAGTGGAGGCAATACCGACACCGGCAGCAGTAATCTTGGTATTTTAGTGATTTCCGAAAGACTTCCCAGCGACGCTGTTCTCCGTGACGCAGATGGCTTTGATCACTCAGTTTCCCAGATAAACTACAAGGGAATCACAATTGGTGACGAAGATATTGAAGACGACCAAAGTCTACAAAATAAAAGTGAGCCAGACGAAGTTAAGAAGGGTGGATGGTGTATAAATTATCTTGGAATTTTGCTCGGACTCACATCCGGACTGATTTATGCGATTGGCGGAGTGATTGTCAAGTTCCTCAAGGGCTACCATCCTTTTACTCTGGCTATCTTCAGATTTCAGGGTATCTTGATCCCAGGCTTGTTTATGGTATTATATTCGTATTATGTGAGAAAAGTGGCCATCCTTGAACCATTATGGCCGCTGACGCAGAAGATAAAAGCTAAACGGGGCTTGGGTTTACTGGTAAATTACTCAAATTTTTCAAATTTTATACTGATGTCAAACAAATGACACCAAGATTTGTTTTCTAAATATTTTGCAGCTCAGAGGTATATTCGGAACTATGGCCCTAGTATTTCACTTTTATGCTCTTCAAACTTCAATTTCACTAGCGGATGCCCTTGTAATTAATTCCTGTCAACCAGTTCTTGTCACTGTAGTGGCCTACTTTTGCCTTGGAGAATCCTGTGGGTATTTCTCCATTTTCACCGCTCTGCTCACCATGCTTGGAGTTGGAGTTATTTCCAGACCTCCCATATTAACTGGTGAAGAGAGTTTTGACATGGATGCATTAGTAAGCTGACAATTTTCATTTTTAAAATTTCAAAATTAGTTGCTTGGATTAGTTTTAAGGCTTATGTACGTGTTTTTTTTTAGATTGGCGCTGGTTTCGCCATGTGCAGTATGTTCGGCGCAACAATGGTCTTTGTCATTATCCGCTACCTAAGGGATTTAGATGTGTCTCTAATCACTTTTGCTTTTGGATTGTGGGGTACCATTTGTGCCACATTGGGCTCGGTGATCGTTGAAGAGTTTACGCTGCCACAAACTTGGGAGGACTGGTTGTTGGCTGTAGCGCTTGCAGCTGCTACGTTCCTTGGACAGATCACATTAACCGTGGCTCTACACGTGGAAAGTTCTGGCACCATTTCTTTAATCAGAACTTGCGACACTTTGTTTGCCTTCTTTCTTCAATTTGTACTACTAAATACAATTCCAGATTTATTCAGGTAAAATATATTACTGGAATTTAGTGAAATTAGATAATTTTGAAAGAGACAAAATATAATCATTTTCTTGATTTTGCAGTGTGACTGGTGCGATCATCATTATATTCTGCGTTGCTCTAACCACCTTCCGAAAATGGATGACAACTTTGCCCGACAAACATAAAACCAGAAAACGTTTTTGGTTTGTGCTGTGCTAGTATAAATCTTCCTATCTACTACAATCTCTCTGCGTGTGGCGGCTGTCATTTCTAGCGACTTTAATAAATTTTTATACTTTCAAAAGCATGACAATAATAACAAGACGTTGTTGTTAATTTTTTTTTACATACTATGTGACAGAAGCTATTATTATTATTCTCCAATGTTAGTACTTTGTTAATTATTTTGTACACATACAATCTCACGTTTTAGCTAGCTCAAGATTATTCAATATACCTATTCATTTATTTATTTTTATGTAAAGCACAAATTATTCTTGATATTTATTTCAGTTGCTCTGAAAATATACGAATAAAAAACTTTAAATAATTGTTCATGACATATCCTGCTGTTGAATTCAAATGCGCTCTCAAGTGATGATGACGAATGGGTAACACCTCTTTTAATGATTATCCTACATGAAAATTTCACATTAGCAAGCAGATAGAGAAATGGAAAATTATGTACAGCTTGTGCATGTACTTGCATGTATGTGTTACCTAAAATGAAGAAAAAATTAAAGAAGAATCAGAGTTTATTTTCAAGGTCATTTTTGCTCAGCATTACAAATTCCTGTATGCATTTATATCTATAGCTCACTCGTGCTTTTGTAGTCATATGTAGCCAGCATTACATTACATTGCATTTACAGCAGACTTTAGTCGTAATTATATAATCAGCCATTTAATTTCTTTATAAGCTTTTCGTGACATGCAGATTTACTACTCGTTACGGCAAAACTATAAATGAATACTAAAACAGGCACAATAGACGATAATTACATAGTTGACAGATGAGAAAAAATAGTGGCACAGAAATTTTCATCGTCAAGTTGCAGCAGCAACAGAAGTACAACAATTTCGGTGTGCAGTCTAACAAGTGGAGGCGTAGGAATCATCATGGCATCTTCAAAAGACGCTGCGGAAAAATCCCCATTTTTAAACGGGGAAAGGGAAGCACCACACTGTAGCATTGTTAACCACACAAATGATGAAGATAATCAAAGAAAAGTGTACTCGTTTACCCTATCCACTGAGGTTACTAACGACTTGGAAAATGGCAACGGGCATTCTTATAGCAAAGGGGACAGTGAGACAATAAATGGGGAAGGAGCGCAGGGTCAACCGCAGGACAAAAAGAAGGGATGTCGAAATTATTTTGGGATTTTGCTAGCGTTGTTTGCTGGGTTTGTGTTTACAGTTGGTACAATTTTTGCAAAGTACATGAAACATTACCACGCCTTCACTTTAGCCTTTTACCGTGTTCAAGGGATACTCGTTCCGAGTATGTTTATGGTTCTGTATGCGACGAAAGTAAAGAAAATTAAAGTCTTTGAGCCGATTTGGCCATTGGGCGAGGAAGGAAAATGGAAAATTGTTGTGCGAATTATTGTAAGTTTGCAAAAATCTAAAGATTTTTAATAAATTTTCCTGTTCATGTGTTGGAAGCCACTGAAAGAGAATGATTTTGGGATCTTTCTAGTTGAGATCTGGAGTAGGATGTACCGCATTATTTCTTCATTTCTACGCTCTTCAGTACTTGACCGTTGCCGATGTCGCGGTTATTAGTAGCTGCAAGCCAATTTTTGTCACAATAGCGGCCTTTTTCTTGCTTGGTGAAACCTGCGGATTTTTCCCTGTATTTATGGCGTGTCTGACCATGATCGGAGTTGGAGTTATAACTAGACCACCCATTCTCACCGGTCAGGATACTTTTGACCAAGAAACCTTGGTAAGTACTGGAAATAAATAAAAATGCTTCTTTACATACCTAAAGAATGCGTTCATTTCAACAAACAGCAAAAAATATTTTTTTTGTAGGTTGGTGCTGCATTTGCCATGGGCAGTGTTCTGACGGACACATTTGTTGTCATCATAATTCGGTCTCTAAAACATATACACGTATCAGTGATGATGCTTTTTCTAGGGTGTTGGGGAACCTTGCAAAGTACCTTGTGTGCTTATGCTATCGGAGAGTTAAAGCTTCCCGAATCTGGAGATTGGCCAGTTGCTATTGGCCTTGCGTGGAAAAGTTGGACAACGTTGAGCTGTTGGACGGTGACTGTGGTGATGCTGGTTGTCTCGACTTTGTTTTCACTGAGTACGATCGTGACATTGACTTTTGTTTACATGACTCATCAAGAACAAGAATTATGTGGTAACGTGTCGTATGCTTTGTGGGATCCAACCAGCAAGCTAGCAGCATACTCTTTTTTGTCTCACTAGAACAGTAACTTTTGTTAAGCAGCAAATACATGTGAGTTGTGTGTGTGCGTTTTCTACTCTTTAGAGAGTGTCCATTAGGTTTGATTCGCAGGCTACCGTATTCATGTTTGCATCAAATACAGCTTTTTGAACCCAATGACATTCTTGCAGATCATTAGTTTTCATGAAAATCCAAATTGTAAAAAGCCATCATTTACTAAAGAACCGTTAAGACTTTTCGAAATATTGCTGTGGATTATTGATACTGGGTAAAAAGTGATCATGAGACTTGTCACATGTATGCATCACGAAATGAAGGGAATTTAAATTTGCTCAAAGTCAACAGCGACTGTCCTATAGAGGCGTGAAAAGGTGTGTGAAAACTAAGGTTGAAGAAATAGAAGGGTTTCAAAAGGTGAACAGTTGAACAGATTAAACAAAAAACATTAAAAGCGTGTTCAAAAGTTTGCAAAAATGACAATGTTTTCGAACAATGCTATCAGTAGCCAATTACGGATTACAATAGCTTTATCATGACCGAGTGCCAACTGCAGCATTTCAATTTGTGAAAATTTGTATAGAGCCAAGACACTTATAACCATGATATATGGATCACGGAAAATACACTAGTATGCTGTGGATGCTCTTTTACGTATATCTAATAATCGTAACGAAAGATTCAAAACTTATAGCAGGCTTTATTGAAAAACGAGTACTTATGTGTATATACAATAAAAAAAATTCATACACTTAGCGGGTTCAATTCGGAAGAAACCCACCACTTATGTTTTCAATACGAGAAGTTTGCAGACTTGTATCTGGTTTCATTCAAAGTTAAGTATTTACTTTTATCTAGAAATGAGGGAACTTTCCAGACTTGTATCTGGCTTCATTGAAAGTTAAGTACTTACTTTTATCTACAGTAGTCGTTTCCAAACTTGTATCTGGCTTCATTGAAAAATAAGTATTGACTTTTATCTACTGTCGTGTAACTTTCCAAACTTTGTAATTGGCTCAAATCAGAATTCCTTTTAAATTTTGACATACGTTTGCGAGCTTAGTTCTGTCTCTACATAATGACCATTGGTTTACATTTTGAAACTTGTGTGATGATGCAGTAAATTAATATAATAATTATAATTGGATTCACGTCTCTTATACATAGTGAGCGGTCGAGCGTGGGACTTTATGCATTATTCATCTCCATACACTGCATGAAAAACATTTCCAATTATATGCCAGGTTTGCGTTTTCATATTGTTTCAAGAGTGCACTAATACTAAAAGCTTAATTAGAAAATGACCTCTATAAAAATGAAAGTGGGCTAATTTGTGTGCAAAGTGCCAAGCAGCATGACATCCAACGTATCATGTATCGTTATGTAATTGGGTTTATAAAGATGTATTCGAATGAGAAAGCTGCTTTTTTATTGACTTTTTGTAATAACTGATAAGTTTGCGGTTATAACTGAACGAATACAATTGAAATAACTAAAAGATATGTAATGTACTTATTATATATATAGGTAAATGTAAATATTGTAAAACCAAATAACAGGGTAGCTAGTAAAATAAATAGATTTAACTATGAGAGCAAATATATTTAACAAAAAAGTAAAACGCTTCATTTTAATATAAACAATCTCCGCCATGTTAATCTGTAGCACTGCTGTCCTCTTTTGCACTTCTTTCCCTCACAAGTTGCTTAACGTCAGCCATGAGCTGAGTCAACTCAGCCTCATTATTCTTGTGTGCAGTACAAAGCTTACTCTTTAAATGCTTTCCGTTTATTTTTGTGAAATAAACACTTTTGAGGCAGTTTGGTAAAGGGCACTTGTGATACGTCATTTTCTGAAATACAAAATACAACAGTTTGACCTCTCTTATCGCTACTGCAACATGCTATATGCGTATACATTGCATTATAGTACACACCTTGTTAACATTTTCATATAACAACTGTCCATTGTTGAGTAATCGGATAAATACAGTTGACCCTTCAAATGCATGTTTATATACATCCCGTTCGTAAATGTCAGCCATGCAGGCGGTCCAGATGCTAGGTGGAAGACGGTTGGCGTTCACAGTTGGGTTATGGCGATACGCAAGGGATTTGAAAGCACTTTTGAACGCGTTCTCGGTTCCAGTTTTGTTTGTCAGTAATCGTTTCTCTCGAATATGCGTGGAACAATAAAAACTGCCTCCGTACAGATTTTCTGCCTTCTTGTAACAAGCTGTGTAAAGTCAAACGAGTGGGTTTAATTTATTGGAACATACAAGCAGTTATTTTGGAACAATTGTTAGTATGTGTGATTTTACCAATGTCTCCACACGTGTCGAAAGCAAGACCGTTTGCGAACTTCACACGTATAGACATCCCGTTGTTAAATCTGCTAGCAGCAAACTGCTCACACGCGAAAGGTTCATCTTCCAGAGTGTTCAGAGCATTTATGTAGCTTCCTGGACCACTAAATGCGCTTTTGTTAAAACCAATTTTATCCATTACCCTGCGTATCACTAAAAATTGCAAAAAGGATAAGTTATACATGAGAATGTTCTGATATGAGTAAATTGTGTTTTAGACTGATTTTAGTAAAATATCAGATGAAAATACCGTTATAACTTACATTCTTCGTTGACAGTGAAATTAGTTAGTCCTAAAGCGTTCATTTGGCCTAAAACATCTTCAAAATGAACACATTTTTCACCACCACCAAAGTATCCTTCACAGGACATAACTGGACAGATGAGGTGGAATTCTGATGGTTTTGTAGTGTCTAGTAGAACAGGAAAACCTTGAAGTTGATTTTTGAAGTGCATCTCGAATCCATTTACTAACCCAATCTTGTTATCACCGTTGTCTCGCATAAAATCGACAACATCCGCAACAGACGTAAACCCTCCGCTGTCCCTTGCAGCTTTAATCTCATTTAACCCGACGCTGTAATCCATTTTATAGGGAATGTGTCTTTAAAATTAAAAGATTTCTTTGACTGGAGTTTATACAATTTAACTTAAACAACGAAAAACCGAAATAAATAAACACTAGAAGCTCCAAAAATTTTGAATTTCTGACTATAAGGAAAATATTACAAATCTTTAGATTTTGAAATTTAACTAAACCAATAAATCCTGAATTAAAGTTTCAAACGGTTCTCAGAACTTATGGTACTCAAAAATTGACGATTTTCCACTGGTTGGTATTTTTTTAGCTCACTTACGACGTTTTACGATAAAATTTCTAAATGGAACAACAAAGCGTTTACACAGGCCAATAGAATGCGACAGACGCTATGTGTTGTTTTAAAACAGGCCAAGACACGTATGACTGATTTTATGCAAGTATATTTTCATTTTTAATCGTATTTACATTTACGACGTGTTTTCAAACGGATAATGCAGCCAGATCAATTGCTCAAATGCGAAATAAACCGGAAAACGTTGCTTGCTATATTTTTATTTGAATTTTTCAATAACTGGTTTCAAGTCCTAAACCGTGCTGGAATCAGAATTTTTTCGTAATATTTACATTAGTAGCATTGGTGGCAAACTGGCTTGATTTTCAAAATTAAGCTGACAGCGAAATATCTCTTGCATATTTTCCTTCTAAAAATGGAATAGATTTTTTACTTTATTTCTGGTAGACATAGAAGTTGACAAGGAAAAAAAGCTTACCGCGAATTTCAAGAGAAAATAACGTGTTCAACGAACAACTCGCATAGAAACTCGTAACTACGGTATCAAGAAATAATACGGAATTGATATATTTACGGTGTAAGTTTACACACAATTTGTTCCAAAATGAGATAAAACGAATTTAATGATACATGTTAAAATTCATATTGACTTTTATTTTCAGAAAAATATATCTGGCTTTAATTTATTTGTAGTTGTACAAAACATCTCATCAATGATGCGATTTCTAATCCATAATGGCGGAACAATGCAGCTTCTGAAATATCCGTGTAACCTGTTATCTGATTGTCTAATTATGATAAATAAGGGAATTAAACAATGACATTCTAAAATTTATTAATTTGAGCATTACCTGATGAAACTAGATAAAAGTCAAATACACATTTAATGCATCACAAGATACAAGTTGACTTCAAGGGTCAAAGTTGTTCATGAAAGAAAGCAATTATGCATTGTAGTTGTTCCACACCGTCATTTAACTACACGACAGTTAAATAACATACGTGCTTCTTAATACTGATTTAAAGCTATTTCAATATTTACGCATAATGGATAGTAGGAGAAATTTTAAAACATAGATACTGATGTTCAAGTCGAATAATTGAGTATCCAAAAATTTGTAACTAGTCATATGATATTTCTATCAAATATTAATTTTCAGATTCTTAAAAATCGTCTATACTACACGTATGATGCTAGTACTTTCACAAGTATACAATACACAATAATAATATGAAATTGAAAAACCCGACTGCTTAGCGAGGTAACAAAAATTCATTTTATACAGATACAAGTTTAAATGGTGCCCATACGTTTTCCGGATAAAAGCTTTAGATATTTCATTGTACATACGCTTACTTCCTCACTTAAAAGTATCTAGACCAGGCACACATTTCCAATTCAATACTCACAGTGGTAAATAGCAATACTAGATTGTCTCAAACCTCTGGCCCTTTTAACAAAGTCAGCTTTGGACCATATTATTAATAGTGCGTTTGCTTTTGTCCACAAGTCTACCTGCGGAGTAATATTTGGGTCATGTGTTAGCAGCTGATCCTAATTGCATGACTCAGCAACAAAGAGACATTGTACTGCTTAGTATGCTGTGTCGGATCTAGTTTAACCAGACAGTCGCAGTTTAGAAGCAGTATTTACGTTTTGCTGAGATGCTTGTATGGTCCATGGGCCTGTTTGTGATTATTGTTTGGAGATTCGGTGATGTAATTGCTAGTGATGTTACTCCGTGTATTTTTTTCTTCTGAATAAGCTCTTGAATGTTTGAAAAATGTTTTCCGTTGACGATGTCGAACTAACGGACAGGGCGTCCATTCATCGGCTTTTCGAACCGAGACCGAAAAAGCCAAGGAAAAGGGATGAGATAATCGCCAAGGTATTGTGTACATCCTTCTCATGAATCTTGTGTTGAGTATGGTTCAAGGTTCAAAGTATCTTTCAATTGTTTTAGACGGCATAAAACGACGAACTTAATGTGACCAAATTGCCAGGGAATCAGTTGATGAGCTCCAGCAAAAAATAACTGAGCTAGAAAACCCCTCTACGAGTCTCACGACAAAAATGAGTACAACGTACAGGAAACTCAACGAGTAAATGACCAATTGGATTTTCAAATGGAAGTAAACAGGACGCTTGTTCAGGAAAATTCAAATGTGCTTACGAAAGTCAAAGACTTAGAAGCACAGCTTCAACGCATTCAACTGTAATATATCACAATACATTTTCCAATAACTTTCACTTTTTATACTTTTATTGTCGCATTTTTGTAGGGTTCACAACGGTGAAGTTAGCAAGATAAAAGCCGATTGGGCTACAGAGGTTAAAGCAACCGAGGAAATGGGAAGACAGCTTAAACAGAATCTACATTTTTCTCTGGATAAACGGGATACTACCATGTAATTTTCGCCGTAGTCTTTGCTTTGTGATTAAAAAAATTTCCTTCTAATATTAAACATAAAATCATCTCTTTCATGCCTGGTTTAGAAAACGACTAAATGAAGAAAAGCTCGAGCGCGTAAAACTTAAATTAAATCATAACGCATTAAATGGTGAGATCGCTCAACTTCAGGCGGAATTAAAAAAGGAAACCAAAACAAAAAACTTGCTTCTAAAAAGGCTTTCGCAGCTTGACCCAAAAGATGTGGCAAAAAAGAGCAAAAAACTATTCGCTTCAAACCAGAGGTATTTCGATTTTATTATTAATAGTGAGTCTTATGGACTGTATAATTTAAACATTGGTTTTTATGTTATTAATGTTTCCAGCCGCCATCCACGGACAATGAAAAAGTAGTGGATCTTAGGTAAGGCAATCGACTATACGTAACAAATAATTTTAAAATTGCAATACAAACGTCACCATGTAAATGATGGGAAATGGATGGATTTCCCATAAACGCAATTGGAAATGCGTACGACGACATGTGTGTAAGACTTGTTTTTAAAAAATATTTTCGCAAATTAATGATGACGCTCATACTAATTTATGAATTCACAGCATTCCTTTTGTTTTGGCTTATGAGTATGGTGGGGTAATCGTGTCAAATGACAGATTTCGAGATCTTTTGGGGGATAATCCAACATCAAAAGTGAAGCCGCTGGATGGCCTCTTTGCGGAATACGGGTTACAAATGTGAGTTAAAACTTGTTTATGTTTTCAGTACAAACTTCTCAATTTTTTAAAATTATTATAAACAGTCCACCTTCTTATAGCTATCAAAGTGCCACTTTCACTTTTGAAGAGGAGGGCCTATCAATCAATATGGGTGCTGATCCGAATCGAAAGTCTGGGAAAACATTCCCTCAGATGATAGTGGTAAAGAAGAATGGTACTAACAGCAAATAGAAATGCTTACTGAAAGTTGAAGACTTTATTTATGCTCAATCATTGATGTCTAATTATGAAAGGTGTTTATAATGAATTTTAGCTTCACATGTACTTTAAATCCAAACTTGTATCTGAACTAATTAAAAATCAAATGAAAACTTTTATCTTTAAACTCTTATCTGACTCAATTCACAGTACAATGTAAACTTGTATCTACGCTTGGTGAGGAGAAACGTGTATCGTGACGAATGAAATAAATAAAATTGTTAAATAAAAATGTTTATTTTAATATGGAGTCTTAAAATATGACCCAAATCTGTTTTTTATTCCGAGGGTTTCTTATCTTCTTTTAATAAACATTTATTATTCTAAAGCTAAATTCATTAATTCACCGACATTTTCTTCAATTCTTGTTTCTGGAACGAGTAATAGCTAATAATAAAAATATACCAATAGGTTTTTAGAATCACTAGTTACATAAGAGTATTCTATTAAATCATACATCAACACTACGAAATATCCGTGTGTGCAAAGCAGAATCGCTTTCTTTCGCGGTATGCCGTAAAACAAGGAAATCTAGTACAAATATTCATTCTTCTTTCCCCATTAACGGCGAGAAAAAATTGATCAAGGTCCTCGTCGTATTCCAGAGTTTCACCTTTACACAAAGTTTCAAATGGGCATGCAGAGACAGCATTTTTCAACTGTTTTATCATTTGAGGCGTTACCGAAAACGACACACTACAAAGCTCGAATCTGGAGACGGCAGCAACGAAAATATGTCGCTTTGATTCTTCTGCACAATAAATAAACAACTCTATTAGTTTGCTTAAAGCAAATGAATCAATTAATTACCATTAGTGAGTTTAACGATGCTAGATTATTAATTGAAATTGCATACCTGGGGGTTTTGTCGACAAACTGCTTCGCAAGCTACCTTTTCTTCCCATGTGCATGGCAATATTTGCAGAAATATATCTTTTCACACCTCGTGGAATGTTTGCACCGCATCTTGAACAGGTTACAACAGAATTGTCGTTTGCAAGCAAGAATATACTCACTACTGGTGCACAATCATTGCATACGATATTTGGTATTATTCCATGGACTGAGACACAATCGTCACTGAATTTTAAATGCTTCCGTAGTATCCCAGCGTCTCCGATGTCAACATAGTGCCTGCTTTCGTCCACACATCGATCAATGCAAAGCTTGTTCCCTACTATACTAACTCGCAGAGGAACTCCCTGTAACATTAAAATGAGCGGCTATTAAAGTGGTTATCGAATCACTATTTATAAAGAGGTAAAAGCTTAGCTCTGAAACTACAGGATTAACTGTACCCTTTTCTGTGCCCATTCTGTATTCCAGTCGTAAATCTCCCATACATTCACGTCGCCTGGTTCCCTCATAAATGTCTTTTTCTGCTGAATTCTAGCTACTTGTGGATGAGCAAAAACACTGTGCACCACTCCGTTTTTCAGAATCACGTCTTGTATTAGTAGTTTAACAGTAGATATGTAAAATTTTAAAATCAGCACAGGTTATGTAATTGAGTTTAGTCGAAGTTGTAGCAGTAATTATATACTTACCACCAACATCTTTGTCTATCCAAAAATGCACTCCTACTCGATCATTTGTCAAAAAAGGTCTCTTGTCGATCCTACAAGAGAATAACTCAATCCTCTTACAAGGAGTATAAAGAAGAAGCAATAGATTCTGTTCGTCTTTCCAAACTGGAATAGCTCCGGTGACTCCAATGGCACAATAAATCTGACTCGTCACAAACTCTGTATGAATAGATAGTTTTGTGGGTTGGTTGTTTTTATTATAGCCATGAATAACAGAGTTGGAATTTCAGTACCTACCAGTGGTGTCCAGTACAAATCGTTTTGCTTGCGTGAAGTTAGCAGCCAAAACAAGGCCTTCCAACAAGCAATTCCCTTCTGTGTGAAGTATCATTTGAGGCGTGCCAGTTTCAAGAGTGACTTGATTGTAGGAAATGCTTACAATTGTATACAATGGCTTTGGGATTTCTGCAAGTGTCATTTCCTGGAATCCGCGTAGAAACAATTTTTGCCGCATAAACAACGTAAAGTTCTTTAAATATTGAGGAGTATATGATTTTTCAGAATTTAGGTATGAGAAATTTTGCTTATGTGAAGGCAGTCTAGGCAGCTCTTTGCATAAAGAATCCAGAGCAATAGGTGCGCAATATTCCATAGCAGGAACTAGTTGAGTTGATTCTTCCTTTGATACGGTAGTAGTAGAACCTGTATCTAACTGAAGACGTTTTAAAAATTCACTTGGATGCTGTCCAATGCCAGTTCTGTCTCTATCGGTTATGAGCGCTCCCCCACTATGCAAGCTTCCTTGTAACTGCAGAATAATGTTTGAAATAAAGGCTGACCCCCTTTCATCAAGAATATCCAATTGAAAAGTCTTTCCCTCAAGATTAGCAGTTGTAGCTATGCGTATAGGTATGTGCCAATACTGAGTACAATCGTGGGATTTCGAACCCTTACA
>JAHZMT010002310.1:0-15055 GCA_027743785.1 Sinhomidia bicolor
CTTAAGCTTATCGAAAGCTTATCTTGAGCTTATCGATTGACGTCTTCGCTACTTTAGAACATTCCGACATGTTCGGTTTATTATTATTCAACATATAATATAATAAAATTTCGGATCGTTCTACTTGAAATCAGGCAACTTGCTTAAATTAGTACATTTTTTGGTTTTTGCACTTATTAAAGGTAACAGTACCATGCAAATTTTTACGATGCATATTTGATGTGGTTATATGGGTCATCAAGTATTCGTTTGTTAATAGCTGCAAAGAGTTGTTAATTGCTTTGTGCATGTAAACGCTGGTTGTTAGTTTTTGAAGTCTTTACCCGTTTATTACATGTTATAGAGATCTTTCTCGTTGTATGCTGCGTCTCACGAGGCACTGGACTTGTCTTCATTTTTCGTCTGTTTTTCGTCTGTGATCAACCAAAGGACGGACTACAACCTAACCTTGTATTTAATTTTTGTCGATTTGTTTGGTAAACAATTGTTTATGGTGTAGAATATAAATTTTTAACTAATTTTTTAAGTTATCAACACTTTGTGTCTAATCAGATGGCTAATCGTGGTCACACGAGACTTATTGTGTGGGATGATACTGGAGGAGACGGGATAAATGGTAATGACAAACGTGGTAGTGATGATGGTAACAGCAAAACTAAGGATGGTAAAAAGATTAACGGCACGACAGGTCCTTACAGAACTTTATCTAAACATCGGACGTACAATGAAGGTACGTTGAAAGCGTTGGATCAGGTGATTGAAGAGCGGGGAATATTAAAACCTCAGTCAAAATCAAAGTCGAGTCAAGGCAGCAGTGACCAACTGAGCCTTGATAAAAATGGAAGAAACCAGTGGGACCGACCATATTCTTCAAAATTTATTCCCAGAATTAGTTTGAATGATATAATTGGTAATTTTGGGAATACTAAATATAGCAACGCGGTATCCGCTAACGATTCCAATCGACGAGGGGAGGATGTTGTTGATGGAAGAGCTAGACAGCAAACCAAGATAAGCGAAGCTGAAGCTACGCTTACTATTTCAAAAAAGGGGAAACTTGACCCGAGGTCTTGTTCTTTAGAGGACATAATTGTTGATCGTTGTGGTTCTGACGAAGGGTCAAAGAGTCCTAAGCAGAATGATGATGTTGGCAGCACTGAGAAATATATTCTCACACCGTACCAAACGGTTTTTTTCCTGCAAGAGATGGGTATGATAATTGACTTGAAAATGGGTACCAGAGTACCACAAAGCACGGAAGATGAAGATCCTATTCGCAATTTTCGATGCATTGTGCAATGTGGAGCTGTTCAAGGTAATACTTAACAATAATATTTAACAATGACAAGCTCAATTTACCATAAGTCGTGTAAACTTAAAAATGGTCTCTATTACATTGTTTCAGGAATCTCTGATAGTTCAGATAAAGTTGTGTCGAGGGAAGTAGCATGTGTCAGTTTTTTGAAGAATCTACAAAAAATATATCCAGATGGAAAAATCCCACATTATGAAGTTCCAAATGAAGTGCTTCTCGACCCAAAGGTTTTTGAAGAAATTTCAAAACTGTGTAAACATGCAAATATTAGTATTTGGCACGAGTTTGAAAACCCAAGGAATAAGACAAACAACATCCAAGGAGCTCTAACAGAATTCACTTACGTGTACTACATTAGAGATAGAAAACTCGTGGGTATGTAAAATCGCATATGCCGTACTGCTTCGTTTTGCAAAATTGAAAGTTTGATATGTTGTGTTGAACATCAAATTAACTACTTGATATTTATGATGCCAATATATAGGAAAGAGTACCAGCAAAAAGTACGCGCAGTTGAAGGCAGCTTACAAGGCGTATGAATTTTTTCGAAGAGAAGATTTCCAGAAGATTGTATACTTCACAGATGATCAGTGTGATTTGTACGTAAAATATGATTTTACAGACACTGGGAAAGATGAGGTAATAAATTTTTATAGCATTTTAGTATTTTCAATCGTGTATATCGTTACATTAAGGCCTAAATTTTTTTTAGCAATTTGCCGATTTGGATTCTCCAGAACTGAAGCAATTATTCGCTCAAGTTTGGAAGGAAATTTTAGAAGGAAACGAAGGTTTGGAAAGTGCTAAACAGTAATTGTAAGTTTTATGTACTATATATCACTTGATAAAGACTTACTATCAAACACTTATAAGATAATAATAGACACTAATAATAAGATGGGATACCGTTATTTAGCTGACTACTATAAATAATCACAATGTACATTAATGTAATAAATTATTTTTCAACAATGTGTAATATCGGATGATTTTGAAATAATAGAATATTATTAGTAACTAATTGAATATTGAATTAATTATACGTGTGAAGTTGTTGAATTTACTCTATTTAGGTACCGTATACTATTTATGTATAGACAAAAATATAACTTTGTATTTGATGAGGTTGCAGTGAATAAAATGATGTTGGTGAATATCTTTGAATTTTGTGTGTTTTAATATTGTAACAGTAAATAAAAGTTGATCGTCGCTTTTGGTCGTACTCATAATGATAACAGTGACGAATAAAATCAAATGCCTTTGATTGCAGTTTTTTTGTATTTCTTGGCAATATAATTTATTCATAACCATATTATTGAACAAGGCAAAGAAAGAACATTACAGAACGCCATAATAAACGGTCTTGTTATTATGTATTAAAGTAGGAAAATCTCAGTTGATGATGAATAAAACTGTAATTTAGTTTTTTTTCGATGAAAGTAGCTTTGACAACAAAATGTGAAACTAAAAATAACAGTAGACTACTTCCAGGTGAATAGTACCGCTGCACAAATTTTTAAAAAACTTCAAGCAATTCAATGAATTTTCAGTTGGGAGTTTGAATTTTATATAGCTACAACCATCAGAGTAACTTGGTCATTGTAATTTTCAGTTTCAAAAGAATTTTCATCTATTTCTCCTCTGGTGAAAAGAGCATCTCACACAATAATAATTAACAACACTGTTGAATATTTTAGTTGTGGAAATGAACATTATAAGATATTATATAAAACCTATTTTCTGTTTATCGCATACACAACACAGCCACAACCAACTTTTGTGCTACGTATAAAAAAGTACATGCATGAATACACAAGTGATAGGGAAACTTTGGCAAGTTGCTTTAAAAAGTAATTATTTTATTCAGTTTGGAAGCAGCAACATTCTTTTGAAAAAAGTTTATTTTTTTGGAAATGAATATTTCTTTATTGCTTTTCCCCTGGAGGTTGCCTTACTCCGGCTTGTATTATTAAACTTTGAATAAGTTATAGTGTGGTTGGTTCGTAATAGCGACCCCATTTCAGAAAGGAGAGGTTCCTCACAGATAGGTGAAAAAAGATACATGATGATGGGCCAAACGTAGTACTCCCGTGGTAGTGGTAGGTAGCATAACATTAATCCAATCGAACCACACCACTTTCTCTTTGAGTGAAAAGTAAAGTCACATTTTCCCCCTGTTTCCTCCTACTCTCCATGTATATTTTTATTTTTTGGCATCAACTTTGCCCACATTATCAAGGAATGTAGCTGAATACATATCTGATGCGGTTGTGGAAAATCAATTTCAAATGAACTTTACAGAAGAAACGAAAGACTTCACTTTTTCTACATACCTAGTTAAATGTTATAGTCTGATATTATGTATTTAAGCAGACTCACACAATGGATTGAAATAATATACTAGTTTGCTTCATTCTTGTTCATTGAAAAATAAAGGGATTACAGAGAATTGGAACATTTCACCCAAATTTTCATGTATACATAAAAAGCACTCGCGCAGACATAGCGATTGATTACCTCTATTAGAGTGGTGGTAGGTTTAATCGGTGCACAATACCCAGCTTTGCTCTCTCTTTCTCTTTTTTTTTCTCTCTCTCTCTGGCAACATTTATAAGTATTCAAAGAAGGTAATAAGTTTATGCGTCGCATCTATCTTCCTAATGCAGCATCCTCACATTTCTTTCATGGCATTTTGAAGCCACTTTGACGGAGCAGCAGTGGTATCAAAGGTATCGTTCAGAAAAAAAACCATTTGGTATATGTCTTCCAAAATGAAATTATCGTTGCCATTAGAAAAAAATGAACATGCAAAAGATCCCAATGAAACTACATCTTACACATACTTTTGCCATTGCAAAAATGGGTTTTACGTAGGTATACTTGTTTATGTAAACTGCGTTCATTCTCAGAAAGGAAAAAAAGTAGAACAATTTTGCCTGCCATAAATCAGTCGTAAAGATTTTAACTCCCGCTATGTCATACATACGTATATATAAATATACATTTAAGGAGAGGCCTTAAAAAGTAAGAAAACGAATCTTATTTATTTAAAATATCCTTCTACTTCTCAATGAGCGTAACTAACTACTCAACTGTCTACTACTACGTATGTACTTGTACGGTTTCTGTATTGAAAATACCATTCAGCAAAAAGAGAGTTGGAAAGTACTCCAAAAAAGAAGAAAATGTTTTAATGGTCATAATGCGTTATAAAAGAATTTTTGGAATGTGTATATGAAGGATCCGTTTACTAGATTTTTATGAAGGTAAGTAAGCATACTGCGACACAAGCAAGCAGGCAACAAAATATAATATTATGATACTGCCACTACGGCAAAATAAAATACAATACTGACTGATTTCAAATGTGCTGCTTTCACTAGACAACAGCCTTCATAGATGACATGCTAGTTTGAAGCACATACATGCTTAAAAAAATACATATATCATATATCTATGTAATGCTAGAATTTTCTTCTCCAGCCTATCAGGATGTTTCCTATTGTTCCCCCACTTGTCCTTGGAATAGTTGAAGAGAAGAGGAGCAAGAAGCAGAAGAAGAACAAGAAAATAGCAAGGACGAGAGAGAGAGAGAAAAAAAACCGAGAGAAACTGGTATGATGGTGGTGATGATGATAATCGCACTTTTTCTCTCTTTTTTCTACTATTTTTCCCATACGATCAAAAAGCAAAACGCTGGTAAAAAAAAACTATCAAGGAGAAAAAAGCGATAGGAAATACAGATAGTTGGACATATAGCTTTCTTCTTTTCATGATGTGTTGTATGTCGTCTGGTGGTTGTAGTAGGCGGATGGATGGTGATAGTGATGGTGGGTGAGAAGTGAATAATATGGACAATGGGTATAAAACATATACCTACAAGCATTCATTCTTTTGGCTTTTAAGCACTAAACTTGTATAGAAAAAAAGAAGAATATCTTTGAAAAAAGACCAAAGGGAAGAAGAAAACGAGATATATCTTTCAGAGATTTATTCGAGCAAAAAGGCAGTCAATAAAGCAAGAACACAAGTGTTTTGTCTTCTTGTGTGTCCCCCATCTAGTCCAGATTTGCTATTCTCGCTACTTGTGCTGCTGCTGCTTCATGGCGGATGGACTTACATGGTTGTCTCTTTTAGTTGTCTTTTTTCCCAGCATTATTGAAACCATTGTCCCATTCTCCCTCACATGGCTGGTTTTAAGCATACCATGTACAAAGTTATCCTAGCATTTTTTTCATTTTTTTTTCACAGAATCATATTATCTTGAAAACACCATCATCGCAAAAGTAGTAGTCGTAGTTGTAGGATAATGTGGAAAAATGATCTAATACGTAACAAGTAAGCCATTAACAATGCTGTCTTTTATATCTTTTATCATCATCATATCCCATTATGTTTTAACTAAGTACGTACCTAAGTGCCATTATTGTGTGGTGGTAAGAAGAAAAAGAAGAGGCATGAGACGTAATATCATCTGTCAAGGCAGAGCCTTCAATTTTTTTCAGCTTACTTCTGCTTACTAACTACATACCACTATACTGCTACATTGTCTTCAGTTTTTTTTCCTTGAGCGTTATAAGTTTTGTATAGTAGCCACGCTCGGTTTTCAGTGTTCCGTTTGATGACTAAAGAATCAGAATCTTTTGCTTGGATGGGCAATTTTTACGGGCGTACTTATAAACATGATGATATTATTATAGCTTGTAACTCAATACTACGGGGAAAGACGGCTCAAAATTATATACTCATTTTCAGCTCACGAGAATACGTCATTATTATTATATTCTTGGAAACGGCGTTTTCATGCTCATCAATAGCATTTTTGGAAGTATATAGAGACGTTAATTAGCAGTGAAAAATTGTAACGCTTCCTTTCTCCTTCGAGCTACAATATAACACGGTCATTGTGCAAGTTTCACTCTATCCACCACACCACCACCATCACTCCTGTCTGCCTGGTTGATCTCCGCGTGGCTCAGACAAGGGGAAAGTGAGTAGTCTCTTTTGGGATATTATTACACGTTTTAACTTTCTGTTGGCATGGTATAGCGTCATAGCAGCAAGCAGCAGAGGCATCATCATGGTATATAATGATGTTTATAGATCTGTGATCTGTGTAATGATTTTATTGGAACAAGGAGAAGAGGAGAGAAGAATAGGTAGATTTTGAGCGAATTGGTGGTCCTGTTCTTTCGACATGATTAATAGTGTGCTGGGAAGAATAGAAAGCAATCTCGTGTTGCTGATGACGACCATGATGATGATGATGATCATCATCATCATCGTCGTCATGAATACTTGTACTCGCTAGCCAGACTAATATCTTCGCATACCTGCTAAACTTACTTTTACATATTAAAAAACGCATGATTATACATTTTCCACTTTGGTATATATTCATATTGACTTATAAAGAGGCACTACTCTAGGCGGCTCTTGAATGAATGAGTATTTGCTTTTATTCTGCTGACTAAAATCGATTATTGCCGGAAAATTTGCTAAAAAGTACAATGAGACTGGGAATTCTTTTGTTGTTGCCTGTAATGTGCATGACGAAATTCTGCACTAGACCACAAATGAAGCAAACCAAATTTAACCACTCTTTCTCGCTCTCTGTCTCGTAGAAAATAAGTTGTGCATACTCAGTCAGTCAGTAGTGGTAGCAGCAGGCAGTGCTATTTTAAAAGTAGAAGAGGTACCCAAAATAAAAACGCTCACTTTACACAAATCCTGCTGCTAGCGCAAACCGATGTTGCCAGATAAACTATTTCATTTGCTTCAGGACATTTGCCTGGAATGAGACCAGTAGTGGAGGAGCCGCAGAAAAGAAGAATAATAGGATTGTAATACCTTGTATAATATAGAACCGCACCATCACCAGCAATTATTCTGGCCCAGCAATAAATTATGTTAGTGTATGAACTATATTATATAAAATGTATGAATTCTACTCGAGTTACTGTAGCATAGTCACAATAGGTATACTTACATTGTGTTTGCCAAGAAATTGAAGCCATATGGTATTGATGATAACAATAGTAATAATAATAATAAAAACGAGCAAGCAAGTTGTTTCATTTTTTTGCTTGAAACTTGAAACAAACAGATAAAATGTTCTACTACGAAATTTAGGTACACAAGAAGTAGTATACTTATAGTGGGATCAATCACTGCTCTTTTAGCTTTTTTAGTTGATAATAGTGGTGACCTTCAGATGTCAACGTTGGGGTTGTGCGGCATACGAAATGCGGTAGGCCAAGCAGATCATGAGATGTCAGATAGACAGTGATTTTCTTTGGCATTTGGCACTTCTTTTATGTGAACTTTTTCAGTGCCACCTTGTACCGCAAAGGCAACAGCAGCAGCACAGGGCATGCATATGTATCGAGCATTTTTCTGAGTCACCATCAGGCAGTCTCCTGGGACATGTCGTTGTACGACCAGCTAAAATAATCTCGTGAGAGGAGACCGGAGCTTTTTTGGGCATACCTACTTGCACTACCATTTCCCTGTTACAAGAGCAAGCAGGGGTGATGGGAGTGGAAGTGCAAAAATTGTAATATAATATATTCCATTAATCCTTTAGTAGACGTACTAAAAACATTCACCGAATATGGTGGAACCTGCACTAAAATAGCAATAAAAAATAGTTTCTGTAGATCTATTTCGACTATTTTTTAACCTGTAAAAAGCCGTCACAAAAAAATGGAAAATCTTTTAATAATAACCACAGCATACAAGAGAGCACACACCACCAGCTATTAGTATCCATTCTAGTTGATGATATGTATATAGTTGTGGGTGTTAGAAAAATCATAATGATATGCATATTTTTTGTATGTAGACACATCACATGACGAGCATCTATTTATTTTCCGCGCATTAATTAATAATAGATTATGTTTTTTCCTTGTAAACGTGTGACCGCTTCACAGCAGGTGACAATGTGCAAATATTTTCCCCCTTTCGCTGAAGTGTCATCATTTGCATGTCATTTAGTGATTTATTAAACCGCTTTCAACTTCACGTCACCTCCCTCTAGCACGCTCCTTTTTGTTGGGGTTCTTGCCAAAACATCACTCTTCGTTTACTACAGCTACCTACCTCCATACCGCCATCACAACAACCACTTTACTCTGCAAAGTCCCTGTTTCCTAGTTCTTCTTCATTAAAATTGCATATGCATACCTACATTTTTTATTGCAAGCTTATGTGGAGATGCCTGGTTAATAGATATATACTTATAATAATGGCAACACATGCACACACGTAATAATATACAAGAACATTATTTCATTCATACAACAACAGCATGTTTGTTTTATCATGATAAACGCTTTGATGTTTACTGATGATACTTATCGTCGTGACGATTTTTTGTATTCAGCATGCTGCGCTAGCAAAGGTTGGACCTTTCGAGGAAGATTCATGAGAAGAAAATCAATTATATAAGAAGAGGCTACACAATAAATTAAAGGGTATGCGTGACAATGACCACTACTACCGAACAACTGTGAGTGAATACAAAATGCTACATACAACGGCAGACACTCTGTGTGTATGTTCAAGTGTCCATGATTGACTTTTGAGAAAAAAAAGTTTGCTAAAAAATTTAGCACTACAAGGACAAATGCATCGTTTCAGCAGCTAAATGTAAATTTCCAGTTAAATTCAATTACTACATAATATGCCTTGTAATAAAAATATAATAAAAAAGTTACTACACTACTACTGTTGCTCTAATCTAAAGTGCATGCCTAGGTAGGGAAATAATTTATTGCTTTTTTATAAATTGATTAAAAATGAATTTAAAAATGCTGGACAATGCTGAAACCCCCATGTACTTTTGGCAACAAAATAAGTCGTTATTATGAATAACTTAATTACAAAGTTTACTGATGGATATATAAATGCATAATATGTATGTGTGTACAATTGTATAATTTATTAATTGCTAGCAAAAAATTTTAATCAGCAGGGTGGCAACGCCACTGACAATCATGTCAATTTATTATTAGTAGGTGTACATTAAATTGCTTACGCGCAAATTAAGTTTGAATTAAATGCCTTCAGGATAAAAATATATGTATGCTTCTGCCAAAGTGCAATCACGACGATACGATTATTAGATTAGCGTCATTGATATAAACCCACAGTTTTTACCTAGTCGCCATTATTTATTAACGATTACACAGAGAATATTAAAAGCAAGTCATTTAAATAGTTTACTTTTATAGCAATAAACAAAGTACTATGTGTATTAGTTAGACAAGTCTATAAAGTTAGTGCTGGTTCTCTTCTGGTTTCTCCTGTTAGGGTCCACGTTGCGCAAATAAATAAAAATATTATCTACGTTTGTAATAGCAAGTATGTAATGATTTAAATAAATAATGTGCACAGAAAAGGAGAGTACCCTTTGTTGTTGCAGCTCAATTATTAATCCTTAATTTATAATTATTGCACACTCACCACTTTGTACAAAGCAGTTCCTTAATTATACATACACGCACACTGCTGTTTTGTAGACGATCATGCTTGCTTAACATGGAGTCATGTTCCATGAGTTTTATGTTGTTCCATGATATAGCTCTTCGCATAATCCTCCTGTCCACCTCTTTATAAAATGAAATAAAATCACTTGATTCTTCTTCCTTAAATTCCATTGCTTCAACTTTTCAACCGTTCCATTTTACAACATCATGGCCGCGCCGCGCCGCATGGAGAAGCTTTTGTTGCACGCTTAAATAAAAGTAGGAAGAGAGAAGAGAGAAAAGATAGCTCTCTCTATCTATCTTGGTTGTTGTCGTTGTGGTTGGTGGTATCGCTGCGCTGCTCTGCTGTATCAATAACAAACAACAGAGTTTGTTTGACAAAAATGGAAGATGTTGCTGTGCCATAAAGGAGATTAAAAAGAATGCAAAATATTGAACGAGTCGAGTCGATCCAAACAAAACATTAATGCACAAGCCAAAAATGACAATACAACAATAGTAAACCACTTTACTGCTTTCAACTTGTTTACTAAACAACATGCACGCACACACATGTTCTTCTTTGTTAAATACCCAGAAAATATACTCATGTAAAAAATATGTATGTATTTATACATATTCTTTGCAGTTTGATATTGAATTGGATGGAATACATATCACTAAAATCAGTAGAAGTGGTGGTGGTGGTTGTAAGAAGTAGTAGGTGATTGTGCTCATTTATTGCACGTTTTTTTCACTCCAGCGGCAGTAATAAAAGCAGATAAAAGAACAGGATGTGTTTCTTTGTGTGGATCATCATCATCATCATCAATCAGTTATGCAAGACGTACACATTTATTTATTTACTTTATATATATTATGCACATTTCATTATATACCAAAGCGAATAATAGCGAGTTTTTCTTACACCACAACAAATCTGCATTATGTACACATCTGTCATAAGTTGCATTTATAGCCAAAATGATGTTTAGAGAAACAACGAAACAAATGAACGTTTCATGAAACGAAAGGGTAGTAAAAATCTGCATTATGTACACATCTGTCATAAGTTGCATTTATAGCCAAAATGATGTTTAGAGAAACAACGAAACAAATGAACGTTTCATGAAACGAAAGGGTAATAATAAGCCGTTATAAACGTTTTCCGTAAGGTGTATGATATTAGGCTATGTAGTTGCTTAAAAAATTCGAAATTTCTTGTAATTATGTAGTTATTTCAATTTGGTGTCATTTGCCTGAAAGAAATTTTCCAGAAACACTTTTTGCTAGATTTTTTAAATTCTCGAATGGACATTTAACCGCCCAGCCTTTTGTCGTTTATAAGTTGCTCAAATTTTACAATATTTTCATACTATATTAATTTTCACAAACTGTGCGTGCACAGATACAATGACTATAGGATTGAAAGACGACCGAACATATATGTTACAATTCATTTATCTACAATAGCTCGCTTCAACTACTGAAACCAATATTGTGCTCTTCAATCTAAAATTTTTACACTTGTTCAAGATTTTCAAAAATGGGTCTGTCTGATCCAACTTTGTGGACTTGTGTAGATATATTCAAAAATGAACAATTGTTTTGGGAGAATAATGTTAATAGGATACCTTCAGGATTACGGGAATAACAGGCAGGAAAATACAAACGTGTAGACATGCGAATGAAAAATAGTTAATGCATACAATACAGTACAAGATGAGTTGCAGTATTTAAAATCAATTTCAGACTGTCTGTATGATCATTTAGGCAAGTTTATATTGTTTTTATAACGGCATCTTTTAACTTATAGTTTTAATTAAGTATTATCTATGTAAATGTGACTATCGAATTAACTGAACATACCGAAAAAAAGTTATGTGTAACTTTGTAATATGTCGTAACTTTTTCATAAAATAATTATTCATACAATTTTCAAGTAAAATGATAGTTGATCAATTTCATAGTATAGAAATTGACCGTTCGAGAAACTGATCTATTCTAGAAAAGAACCAGTCTAGAAAATTGTTTCGAGCAAAGTGTAGATCTGATCTGATCTGACAAATGATTTTCGGGAAATTGACCGAAGGCGGTTATTTAAAGTTTCAATGTTTCTAAAACTAATTTTCAGGCAAATCTAGTTTCGTTTTCTGATTAAACACACCATAACACCACGTATAGAACAAACTGTAACTAACGGAAGCTGTAGATGTAATCGGTTTTAAATTCAGTAGGCTTTATGCTATGGTAATAATGGGTGATTGTATGCTGAAAACTTTGAAAATTCCTTTTGGTTTCTGAGGAGACCGGACGTCATGCACAAACAGACACCTACGACGATCGTATAAAGGATGCACTATCGTAAACCCTAATAACTTGTGGTTGGTGTATGGTGCAACACAGCACAAGCCGTCCCTCGGTCAAAGGATTTACTTTTTTTCTCTCTGAGCGAGCACGTTCAAAAACAGCCAGAAGGAGACAAATGGCTATATAGTTGTAGTAATGGTTGGCTGACACCCACGATTTATCCGGTTCACGATTTTTTTTGCCTAATGTTCAATTCTAATCCCACATTATTATTGCATATTTCTGTCCCAAATATTCTTGGTGAAGAAGATAAGAAAAACTATTATTTTCACTCCGAGGCAGATAGCAACGAAACAATGAAAAGGAGTCGTGAGGATGGGGCACGACGATGCAACCACAATTGCAAATGTTCCTGTTCATCCAAAACTTGTGATTTGAAGAAGGTGGGTCTAGGTATTTTTAATAGGATTCAATTGAAAGTGAAACCACTTGTTGACGAAGAAGAGAATAATAGATTTATAGATAATGGACGTGCTACTCTCCTCCAAGATTATATCAATATCAATGCAACAATGACCGTTGTTTACTGATGATGATGTTGCACCCCGTCTGGTGGTGAGGTGCAGACTTGCAAATATATAAATGGAGTAATGGAAAGAAGATTCTCCTTTTTTCTTCTGCTGCTCGCATAAAATGTCGCGTTTATAATGCTGGGAGGTTGTCAAGTGTACTTCCAAACATGGGTTAATTACACAGGTTTTGATACTGCAGGGGTCTTGGACTTGTCAGATTAATAATAGGTTACTAATTAGAGGCACATGTACCCTACCCTTCAGCTTAGCATAATAATAATAAAAATAAAAATAATATTCAACTTGTAGAACAGACTATTGCGACATTGCGCGTTTGATTTGGGAGCATGCGTGTAATTTGCCGTGTCGTGTGTTCAATGCGTGCTATCGAAATATGTCACTTCCAAACTGAAAATGGTTATTTCCTATCATTATTATTCTAGAATAATGATGTTTATAAGTGAAGAGTAATTAATGCAATTAATCTCCTGAAAACATTCAAATGCAAACTAGGCGTTTCTATCAATCGCTAAAAACATACAAACTATACGGTATACACAATACACACACATACAAGGCGGCAGAAACAATAAAAAGAAGTTTATAGCAATAAGTTGGTTGGGTAGAGTAGAGAAATAAGAAATCCATTACATAGAGCTGCTTCGTAAGAACCTTTTCGTAAGAACCAACAGCAGTTGTTTTATCATTTTCTTAGGATGGGCTGTATGTTTTTAATATTGTTGGGTTGTGGCTTTCATGATTTCCAAATCCCATATTAAAATCAAATATGAAAATGCCTAAATCTTGTTGAATATAAGTAATTCGGTTCGAGAGACTGCCACTTCATATTTTCATGTCATTATCGAATACAATTAGGCTCATATTTTTTTTAACCTGAACATATTCACTTGCTTGTTCGAATCGTAAAAGGAAACAAGAATAATGGAAAACCATATTATAACTCTTATTATTACTTTAATCATTAACGAAATTATCTATTCTCCATCAATCATGTTTCACTCTAGCGAGCATTTAGATTTGAGTTTAGACAATGTGTAGTAATCGCACTTTATGTCAACAAATAATGCGATCCAAAACGCGATTGGACGACAATAGGCATTGTATAAAATGGACTTGGACACTTTTCCGTTCTCATTGTTCGTCTTATACACAATATTTTTCTCTTATCGTAAATTCATTACAACAGCTCACAATTTAGGCATGTATTTAATTAATAAAGTAGTATAATTGTCGTAGTTAAACCCAAAATGGCATTACAGTAAATGAAATAATCCTACCATGGCAATATATTAAAAAAAATATTATACAAACTAAAATACGACAACACTACTAAAATATGGTATTCCATTCATTCCACCACAACATAATTGTATTATGACAAGTTTCATATTGAAATTAAATTATGAAACTGACCAACATTGAATGAATGAATGAATGAAAAAAAGTACCTAATACGCTTTTCAACACTGAATGAATAATAATCTTCTCTTTTCATTCGTTCCTTTTTATTTCATAAAAAATGGCCAAAATCTCTTCACCCTTCAGGTGTTACATAACAAAATTTGTGTGACTAGATAGCTGCTGCTGCTTCAAGACCAGTCAAAATATAGTCATTAATTTACAAGTGTAGTTGCTCCCCTTTATGATTTTCATCGAAAGATGGAAAAGCACCGCCGACGAAAGCAGCACACACATACATTATGATATATTAGTAGCAGATAATAAATTCATTTTTAAGACATTAAGGAATAATATTATTCAAACATAATATTGCAAGGAGCAATAAACTATAACTTATTGGCATGTTATTTTTTGAGGATGAGCAACAACAATAACAACCAACAACAACAAGTTGCACAGAAAGAAAGAAGTGACAAGCTATATGAGATGGTGATGCTGCTGCTGCTGCTGCTGCTGCTGATATGATGGTCTATGCAAAATCCTCTGAGGGATGGATAGATGAAGTGTACCAGCTAATGTTTATGTGCAGTCGTTTTACCTTCTTTGTACCACAATCACAATAATTATGATGATGGATAATCATTAAAAGGACACAAATGGAGTCAACGAGATCATTCATTTAGACACTATGATCACAGTGATTATTAAGAAGGCCAATATAGTTGGGTTCTGCCAACTTGGCGTTTTTTTAGCAAACGGTTTTTTCGATGTCTGTCTGACAAACTCGACTCAAACCAAATAGTAGGTACCTTGCATACTACAAAAGTTTATTTAAAGAATATTCAAGCAAGCTATTAATTATTTATTATTTCTGACTGGCTAAATCACGGATAAGGTACATATTATTCGATTTGTAAACGCCAGGGATACATGTCTCGTCATTTTGGGGGGGGGGGCAAGTCGTG
>JAHZMT010002311.1:0-28114 GCA_027743785.1 Sinhomidia bicolor
GTTGGGCTTGCTGTTGGGCTTGCTGTTGGGCTTGCTGTTGAGCTTGCTGCTGTTGTTGTTGGGCTTGCTGTTGAGCAGCCTGTTGCTGTTGTTGGTGCTGTTGTTGATGTTGAGCTATAACTGCCGCAGCTGCAGCAGCAACCGCATTTTGTGTAACTGATGGTTGTTGGGCCTGCTGCGCCTGTTGTTTTGTCGATCGTCGTTTACGAGGAACCTTTGGTTTATTATTTCGACCAAGTATTGGTGGTCCAATTGTTCTTGGGCTTTGGTCTGACAAAGGAGTATCTGGCTTGATGATCTCTTCTTTTATTTCAGGTTTCACCACACTTGAAGTCCCTGAAATTATATTTTATAAGCATTTATAAAAAATGTACATTTCATTCTCAAATAGTCCCAACTTTTTTTAGCAACAAATAATTTGCACATACCGGTTTTTTGTCGACAAATTCGAAACTTGGAACTCTGTTTCCTTTGGAATCGATGATCATTGACGTCGCTTGTGTAACAAGAACATCCGTTTGTACCTTTGAGAACGGAAGAAGTTGCCGCAGTGGCTTTATTGAGAGTGAGTCACGATCCGCAAGTTCCTATACATCATTTGATAAATTTATTTAGTTTCTTTTCGTTTACAATTAAACAGACCTTGTAAATAGGTATGTAACTATTCAATACCTTTTTCAGCTTTTTTACTAAATTCATATTTTGCTTCTTCATCTCTTCTACTCTGTCTCCAGGTTCAGCTATTTGAGTGGAATGAACGAGAGCTGTGACCATATCCACAATGGTTGGAAACAAATCACTGTAAAAAAAATTAAGCGTGTGAAGTTTTTTATACATGTCTTATTTATGCATATAATCAAACCACCAATTGTTGTACCTATTATTATTAATATCTACAACTCCATGAGTGACTAATTGAGTTAGTACTACTGCCCATTCTGCTGTAGCAGTGCTACTTCTTTGAACAGCATCAAACATTCCTCCAACCAAACTAAGACGAAGCCTAATGGCATCCCTGAGGACATCCGATCTGAGATCAAAATCCTGCAAGGAAACAGTTCAGATTAATTCAACTCTATACATGTGATGTTTGTCAATATTTTCATTTTCCGCATTTTTAGTACACACATACCCGGTCTTTGGCATAACTTAATAACTGAGTAAATTGATTCAAGAGGGATGCTAAAAGTCCTTCTCGTTGTTCATCTTGCCCACGAAGACAAGTTAAAACTAGTGCCAAAAACGGTAAATGAGCATGAAGACTACTTGAACCTACTCCAGTCGTATTTGTATTCGAATTGGCTGAATTTTTCGCTTTCCCATAGTTTTTAGGCCATAAGGTATTTTCCAAAACATTACCTGTTGGAAGAGAATTTTTATCGTTACATTCTAAGAGTATTTAATCTAAGGTTACATTGCCAAAATGATTAGAAATAATATTGAAACAGAGTAGTTCTTAGTGTTAAACACCCACCCGCATGACGAAGAACACGTCCTTGTACAAAACTGCTAAGCTTTGCAACTAGTGGAGCAATCAACCATTGAGCGTTGGCAATCCACCCGTAATTTCCATAATCCCCTAAAAGGCTATTGCATGTAACATCGCCATCTATGTTGGTATTGTCTTTATTCCCATCCAGACCGTTCACTGTTACATTCAAACCAGCAGCACTGGACTGACTACTAGCTGAAACAGAGTTAAAACTACTCGGTGGTGTTTTTGCCATTTGCTCAACAACTTGGTTTTGCTGCTGCGTCTTTTTTCCTGAGCGCGGACTTTTGCCAGGGGCTGGAGAAGGAGCTGCAGAACTTGGAATGACAAATTCTTGGCCATCTTCAGATCCCAAATGGAATACATCCAAGGCAGCACGAGCCACAATATCCAGCCATGTCTGATATTCCACAGGACTGGAATTCAACTGCTTATTTTGTAGTGTAAGTGCAAGCCAAGCTTCTCTAATGTTCCATTGATTTAAACCCTCCAAAATTCTAGGAATATGTGTACGAGCATCTAAATTTTCTTCAGGTACAGGTAGTTCCGGATAACAAATCATGTATAGCAGACGTTGTGCTTGTTTAGGGGAAACAATTGGATCTAAAAGCATTTCTTGGTTACATAGGTCGTCGGGATTTTGAAGGCAACGCTGGCGAACCCAAAGTTCGCCACACATTTGATGTAAAGCGCTAAATGCAAAACTAGCCAACGTTCTAGGTTCTCCCCTGGAAATACACAAAAATTGAATACTTAAAATATTATTTGTTATGCTGGCTACTTTAACATAAAATTTTCAGAAAGTATTCATTTAACCTACCTAATTACATCCGATGGATTATTACGCTCGGATGGGACATCTGACGTCCCCAAGATATGACTTATGCTTAATTCGCCTGCGATTGGAGGTAAACTCCTTTGATCTCGTCGACGCTCCCCAGTACCAGCTGCGTCTGCCAGGAGTAACATTGCTTTTAATGCAGCTAAAACTGCACCTAGAGTGACGCTGCTGTGTGTCGCTGATAGTAAACGTCTATCACAACTAAGACGGAGAACACTTGGATTTCCTACTGATGTAACGTAATCCTGAATTTTAAATAAACTTAACAATAAATGGCAGGTCAATCGTGCTCCTGCTTCGGTATCTGGATCATTGGGACCTCGTCCTGTGAACATCAATAAAGGAACAATGTTTACTTATGGAAAAGTGCTAAAATATTTTTCAAGTTGTACCAGAAACTTTTGAGAATAAAGGAATTAATACTAACCTTCATTCCAAGCTTTTAGTAGAGACGGAACTGCTTGCATCACAAAATCTTGCAGAGAAAAGCACTGCCGTGCAACTAAAAGTGCGGTTAATGTAGCTAAACTTGAATGTATGCTTAAATGCTTAATGTCCAACTCAGATAAGATGTCGGCATATGAAACAACATGTCTCGATGGGCTGCACAGTGTCTGCAACACACCAAGCCATTCTGAGGCCAGAGGAGGGCATGCGGCTGTCATGTCAGCGCACAGAGAAGCTAAATCGTTTAGACGCTCAGCGTCCGCTTCGTTACATATACTGAGAATAGCGTTGCACACAAAACTATATCTACAGCCCGGATTTTCTAAGAGTTGCCTAATAATAGAGTTGTCAACCTAAATAGAAACAAAAATGGTATTATTATTCGTTTCAACATTTCTAATAAAAACCTGAAAATAAAGAATAAATTAAATTGTATACCTTTCGTCTTGGATTATCAAGACATTGTGTCATGAAAGCATTGTTCCACTCATGCGAGGACTCTGCCGGTTGAACAGGGCTACATAGAGATTGTCTCAATTTAGCGGCAGTTGGCGTCAAATACTCTGTTATATTTTTGGACCTTAGTACACCACAACATGCTTGTAATTCCGTTAAATAGGCTAAAGTACATCGTTCAGCAGAAGTACACTCTACATTAGAAGTTAGTCTACGCATCAGTCTTGTAAGGTTGTCCCATGCTAAATTTGTGGATTCCGTGTCGACTGCATTTTAATAAAAAGAATTCCTTTTAAAAATCCAACTAATGTAAGCCTACAATAAAATTTTAAATCATGTGCAAAAATATGAGATAAACGTACGTAAAAGGGAACAGTGGTAACGTCTTAGAACAGCAACAAGTTGCAACTGCAGAGAGGTTGTGTACGTAGCGGCTATTGGGCTGACTCTTGCACTTAATTGCGATTCAATTTCGGGTAACTCGCGCAGCATATTTATACTTAGTTCAATTAGGCCAGTAATGTGCTGTGATGTTTCCATTAACTCGGTTAGGTATGCCACATGCTCAACGGTAGGAAGGTAATTTCCACGCGCTGAAATGAGAAAGTGATTCGAGTCTAAAAAAAACTCGCCTTTACAAAGAAAGAGTATTCATGGATTGAAATACAATTACCAGCTCCAAAAGCTCCCAACATTTCCAAAGCAGTTTGTCCAGCCGCAGATGTCACAGCATGCTGATCAAAATACGGTAGCGTAGCGAATCGTGTTTGAAGTTGGTCAAAGTTGATTTCATTCTTTGACTGTTTCTTTACTCTACTACCATCCGATATGTCGAAGCAAAACTTTTTACTAAACATTTTTCCAAGCTCTTTGGAGACCTTCTTTACCATATGCCTTGCTTCATCGCGTGCTCGTCCACAACCATATAAAAGAATATGTCTTTGGTTGATCTCGTGCTGATAGTTTTCATCTTGTGGCAATGGAAAATGAGTTACGTAGAGGCGATGACGAGACTGTTTTGACACTTCCAGATTTGGTGCTGAAGACGAACCACTAGTACTACTGCCGCCTCCGACAGTTCCACTAACGCTTTTAATATTAGGATCTGTTAACATGGGAGTTGTTACGCTTGTTGGTTGTGTAGTTGGTGTAACTGACCCAAAACCTGGTACACCTACCACAGTGTCGTCCTTTGGAGAGTCCACCTTGAAAATTAAACGAAAATATTTTGTAGTGCAAGTTTTAATGACTGTTGGATTAATTTTACTGTTTTCACACCCAAGTTTCACCTATTGCATACCTGATCCATATTATTTTGTTGTTCTTGTGTGATTCGTTGCAGAATCATGTCCAAATCATCGTCAATATTACGATCGTCGTAATCTGTTTGTCTATTGTGGGCTTCAGGTATTCTCGGAAGTGGAGGGAACAGGGGTCCTCTATCATCGATCAAGTCATGATGAGGAGTTGTACCAGGTGTTACGGATGAAACTGAAGCAGGAGTATTCGGACCAGCCTGTGAAGCTGGACCTGGAGTCGCAACACTATTAAGTGGCTGTACAGACGTTGGTGGCATACTGCTAGCACTACTCAAAGATTGGGGAACGGTGGATAAATCCCCTCGCGCTACTAATGCACACAAATAGGCATCATGTGAAAAGATATCGTGTCTTATCAATGCTCCAAAAAGGTTCACAAGAGAGGAAAACGTGGTTTTGCTTCGAGGAGAATTTTCATCTGAAAATTATTCAATATTAGTATTATGATTAAAATAAGAAAAAAAAGTTATAACAAATACATTTTTGTCAGTGTTTTGATTTAAAAAACAGTAAAAATACATCGTTTTCCAAAAAAAATTCTTACCAAGAATAGGAGCGTCCGTATCCAAAAATTTGTATAACAAGTTATGATAAACTGGCAAAGTGTATCCGTCCACAGAATCCTCAGACTCGGCACCATTACCTCCATTATTGCTAGTATTACCACTAACAATATTTGTATCACCATTGCCACTTTCACTTTCATTCCCGTTCATAGGAATATCTTCAGCAAAAGGCGTTCCTTCATTTCCACTTTTGGATCCATCAGTAGACGTGCCTTCCATACCCTGTATTTGCCCCTCCAAAATTGGAGGTTCCCCATCATTCGATGAGGTAGTTTCCGTTTGCCGTTGTTCCAATAATCTCGCAACCGCTAAAGCTCTATGTTCCCCCGTTCGCTGTGAACAAACTGCCCACTGACAAAGAAGAATGACTACTGCTGCATCTGTTTCCACCGGGTTATCCTTGTTTGGAGGATGAGGAAATATTTTTGAATAAAGAGTTTCCAACGAGCTGCCGGCCTCAACCTTGTCAAAACTATGCCTATCAAGTGCATCCAAAACTGTTAGTACTTTTTGGAGGGTTGTCCCTGCAGAAGACTGTTGCCATTCTTCGCAACTCCATTTCGCTTCAACAGCCCGACTACGTGCAATTATTTGACTTTCTGCATCTCTAAGCTGTCCTCTAATAATATGGTTATTTGATCTAGGTGGCATTGGAAGAATGCTAGGCTGTATAGGAAGAATATCTAAAGCTGAGCCACCTGGAACTGAATTGCGGCCGCCTTCATTGTTTAGAGCAGCTTGATTAGCATTATACACTAACGAGGTGGGGCATTCTAAAGATATCACTTGAATTACTGATGACAAGCCGAATATCGTCGACCTATGCGTTGGACATTGAAGGCGTTCAGTAACACCAACGGGTGGACTAGGAGGATTACCTCCAAGAGGAGATAACAGTATAAAATCCTGATCTGTGAACATTGCACTTAATTTTTTAGCTGCAGATGTTGTGATGCGTCTTGACAAAAGCTCTGATTGAGCAATGTCAGGTAGGTAGGATAGCAAAAGCGGTATCAAGGGTTTCCATGCGTAGTCATCAACAGATTTGGTTTTATCGCACATGTCAATCACCCACAATAGCCATTCGTATCTATCCAGTAGTCCTTCCTATTAAATTTCAGAAACCAGACAATCAATTAGTTTGAAACACTTGAATTTGTTTCGTACTACATACTTATATATCTGTTACGAAGTTACGATTCAAGTCTTGACGTATAGATTCAATTGTACCTCATAGAGATATTTAGCCAATTCGGTGCAATATTGCCACTGCTTTAAGATTCCTGTACCATCCTCAATGTTACTAGCTGTTGGGGAAGAGGATTGTGGGTTTGGAGTTTGCCCAGGTAAATTGGTTCCAGTTGCAGTGCCATTCATAGTTGTAGCGTTTGGGGTGCCGGGTGCTTGATTTATTGGAGCATTGCTCGGAAGTGCAGGGCTAGTTTGATGCAACGCAGACGGATGACCAGGTGGAAGGTTGGTTCCAGCAGGTCCAGGATGACTTCCTGGACCTACCGGAACTGCAGCATTGATAGAAGTTGTTAGTGCAGCACCACTTCCACCGTTATACCATTCGGTTAATCTCAGAAAGATATCTTTACAACATCTTTGAAGAGATATTGTCCATTCCTGAGAAGGATCGGGCATTTGGCGCTTCTTGGTTTTGGCTTCCGACATTGCAGAATTATATGATGCAGTCATTTTAAGAAACCAAGCTGCCCTGACCATTGGAACTTGATGCTCTGATAATGTAAGAAATATCTCTTCTCTTTTATTAAATATAGGAACTTTTTTGGCTATTGCTGCTAAGGATTTTCCTCCTGCCAGGTCAGTCATCCACACCTCTAGTGTGGATTTCATGCGAGGTGTTACATGCCAAAAATGATCTTTGGTATTTACTTGTAGCCGCTTCTTTCCTGTGTCTGGAAGCGAACTATTTTCCCCCTTCTTTGTATTTACTCCGTTAATGAACGCACCAAGCTATAGTATGAAAATTTGAAAATTATATTCAAAAGTACCTAACATTTTAATAGTACGCCGTTTTTATTTGGATAGTGTACCTTTGCTGCACTAATATTTGCATTTTTAGCAGATCCAAATTCATCAGATAACTGCGGTATGTGAGAAAACCCTTGTTTGACGTTTACAGCCGTAAGCTCATCCTATTTAAACAAATTAAATTCGTTTTTCTTTGTAATAATGTCATTTATTCTGAAAAAAACAAGAAAAATATTAGAGGCATATTACCTCTCGCTGTTTAGGATCCTGCGGATAAACATCCGGCGGTCCCAGCCGAGGCCTTTTTAAAGGCCGCTTTTCCCAAGAATAAATCATCATCCTGTGTAAAATGTATTTCTACAAATTAACAAGAATTATCTCAATTATGCCAATTTACACAAAAATTGCTAAAATGATGAGCATTGGATAAATTATCGACAATTCACCAATCCCTGCACACACCAAATGTTGAATGCTTACTTACTTTCTACTTTATAATTTAGGCACAGTGTAGGGTCCTTGAGGATACATTCAAGTAGTTTTTGCTGTGTAAATATACGTGTGTGAATAATTATTATTACTCAACTTTGAACGTTTATATTTATATCTTCTTCTTTTTAACTCATAAACCATCACTAAACTTAATTATTGGAAATGTAATACCAAATTTTTTCAAGTATTCATCAGTACTTTAAACGTAAACATTAAGAGATCTTGGTTAACCATAAAACGAATTCCATAATTACTCGCGAGACATATACAAACTGCGCACAGTAACTCTTTACTTAAGACAATCGCCCTCCTTGCCCCACAAATACAACAACTGTCATCATCAGTGCCACAATCATACCAGCTCACTTTTCCATCCATCATCCACAGTCATTATTATTACAAACTATACACCTTCAATTATCTTCATCGGTCGTAGCATTGTCATATTAACAACAGGTAATAATATCAATATTTGGTATGACTATGTCCATTCTCATCTTTCACAACATATTACCGCACGACCACTTACTTTCTTTACATCCTCCTTCTCATCATGAATGAGCAAGGAATGTTTACAGTGCTTTCACTTTAACTGCTGCACACTCTACAACAAGTACTACTGCAGCACCACAACTTGTGGATTATCATATCATGTGGCACAGGCACATCATCATCATCATCATCATTTTTCATACAGTAACAGTATTTTGAGGTCTCAGTCACCAGTCGTGCATCGTTTCCTTTACCACAACTGCTAATTTACACATTACACACACACCTGAAGAAACAATTTAAATTCACTTCCGCTTCCAAATAACTTTTAATTTATCATGTACTTTTACTCCATACTAAAGTGTTAAATTAATAATGATAATAATTTTTAAAATTTTTTATGTATGTCTGTATTTACATCTCTTAATTTTTTATCTCTCTATTACTAATTTTTCTAGGCTAGTACGACTACTACTGCTAAAGGTGTATAATAAATATAATAATTTATTATTATGTAAATGTGTACAAATTATTATGCATAAAAATTTATTAGAAAACACGACACGGCCACCACATCAAAACTTATTTTGGGAGAGAGAGAGAGAAAATAGTACATAGTAAAAATACATGGATTACATGTAAAAGCATTATTATTATTATAAAAGTGTATTTTATTATTTTATATTTTACTTGTCTGTGTGTAGTAGCTCTCTCAGACAAATCAGAGATATTCGCTGTAAGTTGAAGTTTGTGTGTGTGTTTTTTTTATATTTTTCTCTTTTTACTCGGCACACTTACCACCATACCACCAACCAACCACACACAGAAAGTATGTATTAAAACGATGGACTTGACTTGACTAGTATAGTTCTCTACTAGCTAACTTCATGCATACATATAGTCCTTGTGCCACCACGTCAAAGGGTAGAAGAGATTTCGCTGTGCTGCTAGTGCTGCTACTAATGATGATGATGATGATGATGTTGCCATATTATTTTTGAATACTCTTGTTCTATGTAATAATACGTGTAATGTATAGCTTAGCACAGTAAAACAATATTTTTTATACAGCAGCAGTAGCAAGCAGCTTTCATTCGACTTATGCTGTTTACATGTACCACCACAATCCAAATAATACAATGTTTTTTGAAATCAAGCAAGCAAAAAGGAAAAAAAAAACTTTAATGCATACAACAAAATAGATGGATATATGTATTCTCTCTCTTTTTCAAGTTTGAACTTTCTGATGAACGCGTTGCGTTTCGTTGTTGTTTTGCGTGTAGGAAGATGAGGAAAACGAGTAGTAGTAATATATCCTATAGAGTGAATCTAGTAAGTAGTAGTATTATATTGTAAAAGCGTGTGAGTAACAAAACCAGAGAGAGAGAGAGAAGCCTCCTTTTCCTTAGGTTATGTTTAGGCAGACTTTCTTGTAGGTAGAGTCTCTTTCATTCAATTGGACTTTTATGATGATGTTAGAGATAATAATATTCCAAGGTATGTATTCAAATGCATATGGCATGGCATGGGAAGATTGATAATAATACGGTACACATGTACAGCTTGTTTTTTATTGAACATCTCACTCACTTTCCCTACACACTACACACACGGGTTTAGTTAGAGTCTAACCATTAGATTTGGACTTAACACTTTTTTTTTAGCATTATGATATGATGATGACGACTGACGACAATGAAAGAGCTTGGTAGAAGAGTAGCAGTTAGCAGCAGCAGCAGTAAAGCGTGCCTGTCTAGCAAAAGCAAGTTTGTTTGACTTTTTCCTTTAAAAAAGAATTTTACCATCAGGTTAAAATTCTTGGGGATTTCTTCCATATAATCTATTTTTTCTAGCTCTTTGGTGCGTGCTCATTCACACAAGATGCTCATTTAATTTTGGCTTAGTTGCTTAAATTTATAACCATGTCAAGATTGGGATTGACACGTTGATTTTTTAAAATCGATTTCTCAATAAAGCGGATTAAAAATATTTTTCACCTGACTGGTTGATAATGGTAAAAAGTGGCACAAAATTATTACTAATATTTAATTGCAACACAGAGCATAAATTACGTATCGACTTCTTGATGGTGTGTAGATGGAGATTTTAAAGAAATGAAATACAAGATAAGCTTGTTGCATAACTTGGCTCTAATATGATAGAAAGCCCTACCTACAAACCTGATGGTAATCTGTTTCCCTCCTTTGAATGTTGCAATTTTTTATTGAGATAGAAGAGTGCAAAGATCTTTGGAGTTTCCAATTTTCATACTAAACATAATATAGAATATACCTACATAATATGCAAGTATGGTCTGACAATTTGGTAGTAAGTAACTAGTAACTATATTACCTATGTGCATCATCTTCATAGCGTCTGTTTTAGTTTAGTAGCATATGATCCTCGCTGTCAAAATATTCATGATGCCGTGACGTGTTTTGTCTATTTCTTCAGCGTCTCTTTGATTTTTCTTCAGATGTTTCTAAAGTATTAAATTACCGTGAGAGTATATAAATTTGTTACATACGACATGCCGTACGGACGGATTACTGGTACTATGGAGTATGGATACAGAACAAAACTAAAAGGGATTACCTGTATGTACTGGTACTGCACTGGTAGTGGTGGTAAGCTAAAGTCGATGATATACAATGTTGAGTAGAAGAGACTACCGCAATCCATCCAAGCACCATTTTGTTCTTATTTTTTGCATTGTTGCAACTTTGCGAGGTTGCAAGTTGAAACTTTTATGCTTAAAATTTACGTATAAAAACTCGTAGCAAGTGTACATTTGTGTACAAATTACAATACAAAATTACAGCTGTGCTGATTTATGACATGTATACTTTCTTCCTAATTCAGTCAACTTGCAGCAAATTCATGAATTCAAAGAAAATGTGTCTTTCCATCTTTCACCTTTAAAACTGTATGGAAATTAAGTTTACGATTGAAATTCATGATTCCATGAATCTTGTTTTTTTAAATGTCAAACAAACACACAATACACAATCAAATCTTTATTGTCGTTCGAGTCTGGATTCTGAAATTATGTCACTGTCAAGCAATAAATGACATGACCTGTCCAGTAACTCAGGACCAGATTCAAAACGAAACTTTATGATATGCTTTTAGTATTATTATTTATTAACTGCTACTTGTTGCAATATTTTGGTTATGAACAAAGCTCCAATGGCACCAATGATAGATGATAATTTGATTGATATTGCTTTTGAAAAAAATGAGAATTTTCATAGTCAGCAGCGTTTTGTAATGTTGAATTTATTAAAATTGACATTATCTAGAAATAATAACAACCGTTACCGATTACTATCACAAGGTATTTATGTATAAATATATAATCAATCACTAAGAACGAGATTAAAAAGAGTTTCATCATCACTTTTGAATAAAGCAACGTGGACTCGACTATTACCTAGATCAGTTTCATAAACGGACTTTATATTATTTCGGTTGACTATTTAAAAAATTGTTTTCTGTACATAAAATGTATATTGAAACTACATAAAATGCGCACGCGCACCCAAAAGTACCAATAAGCAATAAATATCTGCGTTAGAAACCATGTAATTGAAGTCTGTATAAAGTGTTAAGTCGTTTCAAGTTGTATGTGTTTGCATTAAGTGAAATGACGCTTTAAATTTTGTTCGATATCGTAGAACTACCATGTAAGGGTCTGTTTTAATACTAAAATAATAGTAATAATGACAGTTATATGAAGAAATTTCTGCTATTCTAAGCTATGTATACTAAAATATTACGTTAAATAACGTTCGTTAGTATTTTTGTTTGTAGCCGAACGAAGCGATCAAGTTACGCATTCAGATCTTGGACAATACTGCTATCTTTATGCGGATTACTAGTATTTTCGGGCTTAGCAGTGTTTGTAGGATTTGGCGTGGGAGACTCAGGTACAACTTTCACTTCTAGTTTCGGGCTAAGTTGACTACTAGATGACCCTTGATTTTGACTATTATTACTATTATCGATTGCAATGCTCTCGGAAACTGTTTCCTCGCACTGAGATTCTTCTTCTCCTTGACAGTCGGAATCAGTTATACTGTTGGGCTCAACGGTAACTGAAACTAGCACCGGTTGGATTCCAGTGCTCATATCGCTAGAACTATCGTTATCCAATTTAGAAGCCAGATTTGCTTCAGCCTTTCTCCGCTTAATCATGTCCAGAAAATCTCTTGTTGACCAGATCTGTTCATATCTAACTTCCAAGTCTGGATGATTACTATTAGCGTTATTACCGCTTCCAGAAGCAACATCATTTGATGTATTAATTGAACTATTAGCTTGAAGGTCAGGTACGGCGTTTCGGTTGCCTCCACCAGATATATTATCCTGATTGCTTTCCGGATTCAAGATGCTTAGATATCTATTGATTGCAGATGAAGTTTCACTTGATAAAGTATTACGGTGCCCACTTTCATGGCCATGGCCTTCGTTCTGAAAACAAAAAAGCGTATAATTTTTACATCATTATTATGTACTGACAATGCGCACACTAATGGTGTTTATTTTCACTGTCAAGTAATACCATTCTTTGTGTCTGTGTGTTCCCATGTTGGTAGGCTCTTGAATGTTGTGGTGAAGTGCCCACGCTTTCCATGTGGGAAGAGCTTCTACGAATTAATGGTGTTCTTTCATCATCACTGCTGGAATCAGATTCTCGGTTTTCATCAGGGAAAACAATTTTTCGCTTGCAATTAGGACACTTTCTTCGTTGTTTCAACAACCAAGGGTCAATACAAGCTTGATGGAAAACTGTAATATTTAGCAAAGATTGTCTATAGATGCATCTCTCGTCTCTTCTCAGTTATTGCAACAGCACAGAGTAGAAATTATTTTTATTCATACCATGCGCACAAGGTAATATTCGTACACGATCAGTTTCTACAAATGACTCCAAGCAAATTGAACAAATATCTTGGAGCATATCCGAGTTCCACTGTTGAATAGGAATTTTCTTTAACTGCGAAGGAGGAAGACGTCGTCGTCTATCTCTTCTAACTTGCTGTATTCTAGATACTATTGACTCCCTTATCTATAGCATTATTGTTGAAAAAATAAAATTCACTTTTATGATACAGTGAAAGTTAACAAAAAACGCGTTTCATCTTTAGACTTTTCGCTTACCCATAACAAAATCAGCACCAGCAACTGTACAAGTACATAGCTTAATCCAATGGTAAAAAATATTGCTCCAATTACCAAAGTACCCAATAGAAGGTATGTGAACCAACTGGTCATTGAACTTGCTCTTTCGAAAGTCACGTAAAATCTGGGGGTATACCAAGAATGTACAGAGTTTTCAACTTTTTGTAAAGAAGCAAAGATAGCAGTTCAAATGAGACATTATTCAAAACGTACTCGTCTGATGTAAAATTGTTTTTTAAGATTTTCCAGTCTTCGGGATCAACCGTGTATGCATAAACGTTTGCATCAGTCCATCCATACTCAAATGCAGGGGAGTTGACCACAGGTGTCAATAAAGGACTCAGTGCTTCAGGTTCAAGATCATCTGAAGGATTAGGATCTTCAAAAACGATAACAGAATAACCTGCAGATAGTGCGTTTTCGGCCTTAGTGGCAATGGAGCATTCATCCATCGATTTCCAAGACACGAGTAAAACCCAGGATAAGTCAGTGGGCTTTGTCACAAGTGACGAATTCGCTTCTGTTTCATATAACGTCATATTGATCGGCATTGGAGGGGCAGGAATGACAGGTTTACAGGCGTTGGATGGTCTCGCCATTACAAGAATACCCTGTGTTAAAACGACAATTAAACACATAATTAAGAACTTATGTCTTACGTTTAAGCCATGGTTTGAACAAAATAAAATATGTACACACAAAACATTTTTTGCTTTCACCTTTGATGGGCTGTCAGTATTTGTTAAAATAACTTTTTCTTCTACAATGTAAACCGTTTTGTCTATAAATGTGGAAACGGCACGGTTTACTCGGATAGTTGCTTCCCCATGTGCTACCAGCCCTACTATTACTAAAATCGGGGCAATACATCTCTTTATGGACCACATCTTTGCTGCTACATCAAGTTGCTTGTTTTAAAAAAATTACACCGTTAAGTATCACTGTTGTTCTAATTTCATAGACATTTTAAAAACTTTTCATTTTTTAACTCGGAGTATATACTGTTTTCAATTCCATATTTTATGGGAATCGGAAGACATTTTCAAAAGACTGGTTGCAATGTTAACTATAAGCGTGTGAGTATGTATATGAATGGAAAAATTTCTGTTGCTCGTGCACAAGTCACTAAAATTATATTATATTCTATTAGTAAAACTGACAATGATTAACGATGATTTCAAAATAAATTACATATATATATATATATATATTAAAATTAAGCTCTGAACTCCTCCATGTAAAGGTTCTCTTTTATCAAAAAAGAGTAAATGTTTGCTGTGCAAAATTAACTCTTAATTTTAACGTTAATTTAAAGTGTATTCTATGAAATGTTCATCGATAGAAAAATGTTTTTATTTTACAAACGATACTTTGATACATATTTTGGGAGTTAATCCAAATAGTATCAATTGTACAAGTTTTTATCACCTATTACATCTTTACTTGTTGGCGTATTATTTTTCTGTCCTTCTTTCGTTCTTCGTGTACCAACAACTGTGAGTAGAATTTTCTATACTACAGTGAATTACTCCATTCCCCGTATTTTGTGTATGCATGCATAGTGGTCTAGATTAGAGCACGTCTTCATAATATCGTAATATCATGTGTTCTTGCCATAAACCACAAAAAGTACTAAGCTACTATGTATATAGCGAGTAGTTTAGCGTATCATGATTCATGAAACGCTACACACCACAGAACAAAAATAATTCCTGGTTTGGAATAATTTTGTATGAATATAAATTCAACCTTCCAATGACGGTGTTTGTTATAGTCTGTTGGTGTCAAGTCAATAATAACAGCGTGCAGAACAAAACAACGTGAACACACGCGCAAACAACACCATCATCATCGTCATTATGTATTGATGATGGAACAGGGAGAATATTACGTTTGCATTTTCCATGTGAATTTTTTTTGCTATATAGGCATCTTTCAACAGAATTTACTTTGTGCATAGATACAATTTTCAATGTGCAATGCATATGATTATTATGGATCTTTTGTCCAGCCATGCGTCTTTCTCCAAGTCGTCGACTGTCATCGGTCCGTTTACCAGCTATCTTTGTAAAAAAATATTACCGTACGACAGAATAGTGAATAGCAATACGTAACTAATAATAATGCAAGTAAAGTGTTTCCGGAGAAAGACACAATTTTTTTCTCTTTCTATCTTTGCAATCTACTTTTCATGCTACACAAGGTTATTCGCTCTTTGATCTTCAGTTTGCTTTTACTGTACAGTTTGCCTTGTATATTTATTCCATATAGAAAAATCCATTGGACCCTCATAATAATTAGTGTACTCATATTGTTTCATATGTATTACTTTTTTGACTGACAGTATGACTCATGGTTAAATTTGAAGAATACATTCAACTTTTAATTTTGTTAAAAAGAATATGTACATAATACATGGTACTAGTTTTTATAAAATGTCCTACATTGTATTTATGGACCATGTACTTTATTATTTTCATACTAGCTTAACAATAGTAGCAATGGCGGCACGAAGCAAAGTAATGAACAGTTATATGTAAATGTATGCACCTATGCATTTAGGATATTTAAAAAGTGGTCTATACTCATTTACTTAAGCAAAGAGAATTTTCTTGTTGTGATTTTGAGGGTTACTCATACATACAAAACTTTTTTTTCATTGAAATTGGCAATAAATATTTTTACCACAAGTTGTTTCATTAAATTTTATTGGTATTTGGAACTTATGTTGTAAGCTTTAGAAAAATTCCAACTGCAAGAGTAAGCTTAGTAAACTTACAACCTAAAAGGAGAAACTGTTTTATGTGGACTGTAAAGACAAAAGTAAAGAATAATTCAATGACTCATTATTGCTTAATAATAATAAAGTCAAGCAAACAAGAAAAGAATTTTGTTTACTTTGTCAACAATGTTAACTAAAGGATTAAAGGATGCAATGCAATGCAATGACAAAAATAATGCAATAACATTTTATTACTATATATAAAACAAAAGTTTATTAATCATAATGTTATTTCAACAAATGGACACACAGTTCTGGTACTACATGCTGCTCTGATTACTTTATATATAGGGGATCAATGTACAGTTGAGTTAAAACGGCTAGTTAGATCTTGGCGAATATGTACACTAAATTCATTATATCATTCGTAATAATAAAAATTATTGCGCTGAAGCAAAAACTGAAAATTTTTCACTGCGCACCAAAAATTGTACATGTAATGTGACTAGCACTAGACGTTTGTTTAATAAACGAAAGACATCATGATATTATAATGTACATTACGCTATTGTTTTACTACTATTGCCCAATGGTTAAATTTAAATAAAACATTAACTAAAGTGCAAAAATCTATCAAAATTCGAATTGTTGGTAGAACTGCATCAATATTTAAAAATCACAAAATACAAATAAAAGCGAAATTATAAGAACGCTGCGGATTAGGGAGATGTGCGATGTTTTAAAATAATAATAAAACAATGACAATAGCAATGTTTTGACTAAAAATCTAGACATTAGTTAAATATGACTGACAGAGTACAAATTGTGAGATGCATTTTACTTGAATGCTTACATTAGGATTGAAAAGATTGAAATAGTTCATGATGACTGTTACTCGCAGTCGATGTTTCAAGCTCAGATTGAAGACATGAAAAGAAAGAAGCGTTACTACCCATTGAGGACGTATGGTCGTCATTTTTTCTTGATGCACTACTGTTTTGTGAAACTTTCCTTTTCAAATTACTGTGACCTACAAAGGTTTTGTCGGACTCAAATGACTTTACAGACGCCAAAGACTGATTGCAACAGTCTACGTCAACCAATAATGCGTCATCTTTTCTTTGGGTGTGTGCACTCTGAAATGATCCAAAAGATTCATCAGGTATTTCTTCATTGTCCGAGCTGATATCAATTAATTTTGCAGTTCCTTTTTCACGATCAGTGTTGTTTGTTAAAGCGTTTGAACTGGAAGAAGAATGTGCCTGCTGGGTATTAGTCTGCGATTCCACAAATCTGGTATCCTCAATCTGAACCTCGCTTTCTCCTAACGTAGGCAAAAGAGGAGTCCTTTCATTACTGATAAGGTCATCATCAGAGTCTTCCATGTGGGAGTCAGAGTCAGAGTTGGAAGAATCGGAAAAATGTTCATTAGGAAATATCACTTTTCCCTTGCAATTAGGACAACGCCTAGAAGAGTGTATAAGCCAAGGGTCGATGCATGGTTTATGAAACACGTGGGAGCATGGAAGTACCCTGATTTCTTCCCCCACTTCAAAGTTTTCAATACAAATGGAGCAAGTGTCCTGAGGAATAGAAGTTCTCCAGTGGAGAACTGGCAATTTCTTCAGTTGAGATTCAGTTAAAAACGCTTTTCGCTTTCTTCGTCGTTCCTGGACGGTAGAACTTACCTGAAAAGTATTACCATGAAAAATTAATATCTAAATTGTACAAAAAGAAGCAAAGCTATCTGTCATGAACATATATTTGACATACTCTCATATACAGGCAATGTGACAGACGCAATAAAATCACCACTATGACTATTCCTAGACATCCAAGGAAGACAAAGTTTACGAGTAATCCGAGTTGGAAGTATGGCTCGTTTTCGAATTTCACATAAAATCTGCGTTGTTGAAAATATATTAACAAATTATTGGGAATGGCCGTTTTTTTGAGTTTTCGATTAATGCCATTTGTGTTTTGTAAAGTGTGGTGACACAAAGATGACTTTTACTAAAACACTTACTTTCGTGGATAGGCATATTTTTTCAATGTATTTCCCATGTTCTCTCCCAAAATACTGGTGTAAACGCCAACCCCCATCCAATCAAATCCCATAAAGCTCGGTAAAATACCCTGCGTGTCGTTCGTACCCAAAACGGTCACAATAATAGCTGAATATCCAGCATACTCTGCCTCCTTGGCTCTTCTAGACAACGCGCAGGTATTTTCATCAGTATAATTGTAGATCGCCCATAATATCCACGACTCTTTGTGAACAAGCAATTGACCAGTTATAGCTCCAACAATAATGGTGTGATTTTTAGTTGGAGGAGGTTTAACTTCAGAACAAGCATCAATAGGATCTGCTATTACTAAAGTTCCCTGTGAATAAGTATAACATTAAAATTTATCCAGTACACACACTTAAATTTTAAAATTTCTTACTGAGTTCTAGTTGTACTAACCATCAAATTATATGCGGAAGCAGCATCAATACCAATTTCCTCCGCTGAAAACACAGTCTCATTTGAAGATTTCGAGATCACGACTATAGTTGCGTTACCCAACTGGACATTATTTGCAGTAACTGCCACAATAACAAGTATGGCAGCAACTTTCCTTGACAAGCTATTACTTTTTTCAGAGATCATTTTTTCTTCCATCAAATATCACACTTTTTCACTATTCAAAGTTTTCGGTAACTCATTCTTTCTACTTCTTTAACGGTGTGACGGTTTTGTGAGTGTGATGGTGTAAAGTAAAAGTCACTATAAAAACTGGAATTTCAGAATCCCAATCCACCATCAAACCCATGTATATCAACTATCTGGAATGTTAAATAAATTTTATAATTTATATTGTTTTTAACATTTTACTCCAGTTTAAAAGAATTTAAATACACTCGGTTCTACACTTTGTGGAAAAGTGTAAGTGACATTTCCATACTTTTAATTGTAGAGAAACTATCTTTTATGGCAAAGAAAGTAGAAAAATGTTATTTATAATTAATTTTAACAAATCTTGTTGAAATGAGAACTTTTCTCCTTTATTGCGTAGGAAAGCGTTTGCATTTTTATGCGAGCTGTGACCTCTGCCTTTCTGGGTGCATCATGCACTATATTTTGAACGCATAAAAGCTCACTGTTGTTTTCTCTCTTGAAAGAGCAAACAGTAACGCATTTCATAGAGCAAACATATTATCGAAAAATCAACTGCAAAATAAGTAGTAGACATGCACCTTGAGAAAAATATACAATGCACAGAGAACCTTCCGTGTAGGCAGAGAGCTAAAAGTACAGAAAAGTAAGTATAAACTGCTGTGCATGCATTTCTCTTTCATCACAATAACATGAGCTCCAGTAAAAATCCTCCTACCATCATGCACTACGACAAAATGTGAAGACGGAAAACAGCAAGAAAACACCATTATTAGCATTAGGAATACATAGAATGCAATGAAACCCAGCGAGCGTTGTTTTATAGCTGCTTCTTATTTAACACACAAAAATGATCAGTATGATCAGTAAATAAACAGCAGCATACAATATGAAGCATGTACGGTACGTAAGCAAAAGGTTGAATCCAAGTTATATGGTGAGCAATTTGTTTGTCATTTACTATCCATCGTGTTATTTTACATGTTCACAGTTCAGCTTTTGTCACTAGTTATGTACATTCTGCATTTTGTTTTACTTGTGTAATGCATGTAAACTTTTTGTTTAATATTAGATTGAAATTCGGAAACACGCTGTCTTCTATGTATTATATTCCACTCTTTTGTAAGTTAATAATAACGTAATATTAGCAAAGACAAATGTAATATTTTGAGATTAGAGTTTAGGGTACTAGCTACTAAATTAATAATAATTGGCTTTTGCTAGTTTGAGGAAGATTTGCAAATTCATAAGATGTTGTATGACGATACAAAAACCACACATGGAAAATTTATGAATGTGCCAATTCTAACACAGAGATTGTGGTTCATATCTATCATTGTTTGTGCTAGATATATATTTAGTTGCATTATCCTTGCCAATAGCGAAATAAAATATCGATGCTGATGCCAACCTACATTTTTTATTTGTGTACTTTTCACTTCCGTTCATTTTGAAAAACACATGTCGTGCAAAAGTACTGTGTCAGTTATGTGAGTATGTACCTCCTTATGTGAATAATTTGCAATTCACATACAACTGACCTGAGACAATATGCCTTTTAGCAATAAGTAATATTGTGCGAATAGTGAATATACATACAGTAATGTAATATTATCGTACAATTTGGAATCGTTGTGAAAAGTTTATACTTCAAATAGGGGTATTAGGAGAAAACGCTTAATGGAGTCAAACATTTTAGAACACATTTTAAAAAACTATAAATAGGTAACGGGTAGTTTAAATTGGGCACAAATTGTCTTTCAATAAAGAATTGTTTATACATATATGTAGTTCCAAAGGCGTTATATTAGAAAATAATAAATTATGTGCATACGTCATTGAGGGAAACAATGTCAGAGACAAAGAAATTCCCAGTATATTTATATTTTAACAATTTTAGCTATTTCAAGGGCAAGATCGGCTTGAATGATTTTCAATCAATATTATAGACAGTTGTATATGTTGAACAAATAACGCAACACGTAGAAACACATTTTGTCAAGCAGAATCAGACTTGTATTATTCTCACTTTTTGCATATTTTTTCTTAACGTTTCAGGGTTGAAAATACAGATATTATTAATAAAATACTTTAAATTGAAATTTATCTCACATTTTGTTAGTACTCGTATAGTATATTTACTGGTTTTATAGTAGTATAGAGGAATAATAGACTAATACAAAACATAGACACATACATAGTGCACATTATTCAACATAACTAATGATCCTTTATGTATGATTTCTCAAAAATATTACCATTATGTTAATATTAGATGTCCAGTCCGAGTGCAGAGAAATCTTTTAAAATATATATAGTTTATAGCATTATACATAGACGTTTAATCTCTGGCATTATAGGTACGTTATACTTTATACATACATAGCTGATATTACGCTATAAAAATAAGCATGCCAAAATACTGTAATTAATGATTTTTTTAAATAACCAAATTTATTTTAAAAAGAATATACATGCTGCCTATGTAATTATAGATTTTAGTGCATTAAATAAACTATTAATATTTTAGAAAGTTGATTGCCTAAAAATCAAGATTATGTTGTTAATTAATTATTTAGTTTGGCCTTTCCAGTCAGTCGTCGCATAATCGCATAGTTTTCTAGTCAATAATACTTCATTATTTTATAATCATCCTATTTTTATTCATTCACGCTATTTACTAAGTAATCTATACTCAAATATGGAATGTATGAAACCGTTGAGTATTTAAAAAGTTATCCTCAATCTTTTTGACAATGTAAAATATCGCTTTGTTTTAATGTTTAAAAGAAAATGTTTGTAAAATATTTAAGAAAAAACCTTTCTATTTAAAGTTAAATAAAGCTTATCTTGTAGATGAATGTAAGTTGTTTTAAAAGCAATATACCTATGCTCTTTTTCAATATTTGTGGGCGTCTTCTTCGGTTTCAAGATAGGTTGAGTATTCATGCACACACATGAAAGGAACTTTTTGGAAGATTTAAATGGTAAGTATTGTAGTAGTACCTAAATCTATTTATAGTGCCTACTGTAAGCAGTGAACAAAACGACAACCGGAATCGTACGCTTGTTTGTATGTATATCATGAATTGGATGATAAATAGTCGGTATTAAATGTGTGTATGCAATCAGAAAGTAGTTGGCGTAATGACTAGATTTCAGATAGTATTATGAGTAATCATGAGTAGTGCCTTGTGCATTTTAAGTTTAAAGTACACAAAAGACGCGTCTGTGTAAGTAACAAAACTGGCACAAATAACTTTCTGCTTATATATCTGTAACAAGAATTTGAGCCAATCTCAACTGTGCGTATATGTACCTTTAAAAGTTAATGGAATATTTGTAAACGAAAAAAAATTGTGGCATAAAACGGTTTTGTTCTCAGTTATTGGAAAATATCGAGAGACGGTATGTACGTTTAAAAATCCTGTTAAACGCTTTGGTACTTTGCTTTGGTTATAATGACTGCGAGCAATATGACTGCTCATTTTCTGCTGCGCATGCATTGGTAAATTTATATTTAATCCTTGTCAGCTTGAGCTGTGTCATCCTGATCAGAATGAACAGAGACTGAGTTCACTGCTGCATCAAACACTTCTTCTGAGATGATTTCAGAGTGAATTTCGTCTGCAATCTGAAAAGATGACTCATCCCTGGGTAAACTACCAGATATAGTAGTGGCATCAGACGTTTTCCTGTCACGAGTTGTTGATATTGTGAATGTATTGTTACTAGAGGCTGGATAGGGGGAACTGAGATGATATGACCCATCCTCTGTCACCACTGTTCCCACGTGGACTTCCAAGGTTGAATTGCGGACGTCTGTTGAACAAGACTGGGAGGCGTCCAGACTAGTTTCCAACAATTTTGTAGGGGCTTCACATCTTTTATTTACATTGACGGTAGAGTCTGCAGTGGATGCGGTTGCGGCAGATTGTTGATTAACGTTGTCGGTATTTGAGGCTTTTCCTGGGCGCTGGGGTAATTGTTTATCAGATATTTTTACATTTTGGGAAGCGGCTGCTGCTGTCTCAGAACCCCCACCTCCATCAGAAGGACTGTAATTAAAGCTTTGGAGAAATCTACGAAGTTGCCAATCCAAAGCTTTTCCTTCCTACAAGTAAAAATGGTCATTCTTTTATAAATAACAAATATGCGTATACCTATATATGTACGTGGTTGTACAATATGCACAATGGGTAAAGCATTATACGATTATACCTGAGAACTTTTTCTACTTTCTGATGGTGATGTGATTGTGCAAGAGCCCTGAGAACTGTCCGATTTGGGATTACTTAAAGCAGAGTGAAATCTTGTCTGAGGCGACTGTGCTAATTCTACCAAAAGAGGATCATCATTGGCACCTTCCGCTGGGGTGCTGGTTGACACTCTGCATTCGCTGTTTCCAACTGCTGGAACCTCTATATCCTGTTGGGAAGACCTGCCATAACTTGTGGCCATCTGAGAAGATATATAATGATCTTCATTTTCGTTTTCATCGTCTTCTTCGTCACTCTTGTCGTTTGGTAAGCGAACTCTTTGCATACAACATGGACATCTGCGACTACGCCTTAAAAGCCAAGGATCTACACAGATTGCATGGAACCCTGAAAAATTCAAAAGTTTGTGGTAAATGACATAAAGTAGGTTTAATTGTCTACTTAAAGTATATTGTACATCCATACCAAGAAAAATAATGTAAATAAATACAATTTTGTACCATGTAGACATGGAAGAACACGAAGTTTATCATTTTCTTTAAAATCTTCCTGACAAATTGCACAAGCTTGAAAGGGATCAGTGCTGGACCAGTTTTTAACTGGAATCAACTGCAACATGGGTCGTGTCAATCTTCGTTTACCAGGATGCAGCCAGCGTTGAAGCATTTGGCGAACTTGGTGAGGTACCTAAAGTCAGCGCAGTATTTTAGACTACAAAAATACATTTTTAAGCATACTTAGCAAAAGCAATGCTAAGTTAGCATGCATGCAGTATTTCGTACTTTCTCTTACCACTATTATAATTGCACAACATATTTGAAACCAGAAGAGCGCAAACATGGTTGATAGTAGGACTATGATTATACCGATGAGAATGTAGCACATGAGTTGGTAAAACTTATCCTCTTCGAATTTCACGTAATACCTGTGCAAAATGAAATATTGTATTTGCTAAAAGTTGTATTCTTTCATTCTGTATTGTTTTTATAATAATAATAATTTATTATTATTATGACCTGTTGTTTGGATAAGAGAAATTGAATTTGAGTAAATCCCCATCGTATTCTCCAACAAGAACATGGTTAAGTTTAACCAATGGAAAGCGAAGTATGTGCCACGGAATGTGTTGTGAGTCATTTGAACCAATATTTTGAATAATTAAAGCTTTATAACCACCTAGCTGTGCATGTCTGGCTTTAGTAGTGACGTCACAGTCGTAAACTATGCTGAGTAAAACCCAGTCGCGTTCTATCCTTCCATCATCCTCAAAAGCATATACAGACTCTTCTGTGCTGACATTTCCGCTGGACAGGGCAGAATTTTTGCGAGTAGGTGCAGGTTCCACGGGTTCACATGCATTCAGAGGGTTACTGACTACAATGTAACCCTGAAAGAAAATTTAGCCAGATAAAACACTTTTGAATAAAACATCATTTAAGTAGGCACGGGGGACCAATTACATTATTTTTATGGGGCGGTTTTTGCGTGTCTATTGATTTTAATGCATGTTACGCCAAATTACAGATACATAGATAGATACTTACTTCAACAGCGTCACTAACAGCTCGTATGTTCTTCTCATAAATCACCCTCACCGTTTCATTCGTTTCTTCAGAAATGACAAATATTGTACCGTGAACAGAAGTGATGAAGAATGCGAAAAATAAATAAATAAACTGAGCAAACATCCAGGTCATTCCTTGTCCCATTTAAAATTCAACAGCACAGCCAAAATGGAGGGGTGTCTGATGGAGCACAGGTGACGGCTTAAAGAAACATTATGTGAGATGATGGAGTAAAATCACGTTCTTAAAATTGTTGAGGTGCCATTCTTTGGCTTGCTGGACCACACAACTCCTAGTAGTCTTCTCATATCTAGTTATTCATGGTAAGCTACTTGTTTGCAGATCGTGCAGACCTGTGCATGTAAATATGTAAATGGAAAACAATAAAAAATAATTTTCTATTGCATGGTCACTGTAAATTGGAAGTATTATGCAGCTAGAGAAGCTCAAGAACTGGTTAATATATGCAGTTACGTTACGTTATTGCGTAACAGTCCACCAAACATGACGACAATAGTAAGAGGAGCTGTGGAAAGAAAAATAAATAGGTACACAACCAGTGGCTAGGCTATTTTTTGCAAAGTGGATAATTTCAAGTCAGCAGACGACTCACTACAGGGCCTAATGAATGACCATATAATGTAATTACTACAAGCAATCACTGCTTGGTATAGCATGAGAAAAGGCAACTCATACCTGATTTTATGCACCCTATCTCTACGCTAGTGCAACACAGCTTGTTTGTGCAAATCTTATTCAATCCAAGGGTGCTAAAAATAAATAACCCTGAGCAATGATAATAAAAAATGTCGTTCAATTGTTAAGTTTTTTTGTTTCAATGTGCGAGTGAACTAATAATTTATTTTGCAATAATGCTGCTGCAGGCAGGTGCTGTATGGTGCGATGATGATACCTGAAGACGTATTTTAAGTATACATATATATTACACTGGAGATATCTATATTGTCTGTAAAACGCAAAAAAACACCTGAGGAAAAATGGAAAGGATTATAGACTTTAGAAAAATCAGGAAGACTTGCTCAATGTGTATAATAGAACATACTTATTACGCACAACGTAAAGTAACAAGACTCAATGTAGTATGCTCAATATTCTCATATGTAACATCTTTTTGCATGAAAGAAAACTGCTCCCTTCTGTTTCTCATAAGTGATTTAACAACACAGAAAAGATCTTTCTCCTTGCTGATGCCCACTGTTCTTTTACAATAGATGATACAATGTACTCTTGAGATCCTTTGATCAATGATCATACTCTTCATTGCCTTTGGAGTAAAGTACAAGTGGAGTCTCCACTACTGTGAAGATGAGTGTTCCACGGGGAAACTTAAAGTTTCCAGAAGCTGACAATATGGAAGACTCGGTGTATTTACAAACTTACAATAATTCCTAGAAGGTTCCAATATCCTCAACAACAACCTCAAACTGACTTCTTAGAGAAATGCCAAGAGTATCGAGTGAACGAAGATGCCTAATGATATTTGATATGAGTTATAATGGCCCGTTTTCATGTTGTATACATAAACGATTTTAAGACAATTGCCAAATTATGCCGATAAAGTTTTTGACCATGAAAATGAATACATTTTTGCTTTTATTTATAAAAATATAGTATTAAAAACTCTGTACCACGACAAAAGTACATGGTTGTGCATAAATACACTTATTACAAAAATAAACCTATAAAACTCAAAACTTGTTTTTCGACGTAGACAGACTTGGGTCGCTCTCCATATTTTCACTTAACCTAAAAGTTTCCACAACTATCGGCGCCAGATCACCAGTGTTCATGTTCTTTTGATGTTTTCTCTTCAGCCAATTTGCTCGCTTTTCAACTGCTTTACGACGAGCATCCCTCGCTTTCTTCCCAGTAACAGTGTCTACTTGATCCTGCAGTAAATGCGGAACGGAAACCTGTGATTGAAATAAAATATTGTCTTTTCAGAAAACTACACTTTACCACGACTTAAGAGCTAAATAAAAATAAAGGTAGTATTACATTATTCGGGATCCTAACGTAACGAACATTCTTCCGTTGCAAAAAGAAAAAGTCAAAGTGATATTTTCTCCCATCCTTGTTCATCATAATCACATCCGTCATGTTGAAATTCATAAAACTACAGCAAATCATTATACTCTTTTATCCAGTTATAATCGATTGTTTCTTTTTTCAAACAAAACGATGACAAACATCATGCAGTTCAATCATGTTGCTATTTACCAATCAATTTGCTCCAAAAATCCAAACACATTTATATCGTTCTTCAGTTCCACAATAACATCTTTTCCTTCCAAACCTTTCAATAATGGAACCAATGTTTGACACAAAATTGCCTTTTCCCGTGGACCTACCGTAACCATTTTTACCGTTGGCCTGTTTGTACTTTGCACTACACACCACAAAGAACACTTTCACTGTCCACGTTTTACCTCACTGTTATCATCTAGTCTGCTGTTGTATGACATTCGAACAGGGCATGTATCTGGCTAGTTTAAAAGATCTTAACAGTAAAGTTACTACTTTCGACAATTTCTTGTTGGAACTTTGTTCATTTACTTATGTTTTTACATTACATTGTGATTGTGCATACTGTGCAGGGTGCAGGTGGTGTTTATCTGTCAGTCTGTATCTCTGTATACTCTTTTACTTACTAGAGTTACACTGACTGAGTTACACATACACATGATTAGCAATACAACAGATTTCGCAGACATTTGTTACAAAAATGTATGGCTAGCCTATAGGATGTCTTACAAAAAGTTCATTCACTAAAAAACTGGTGCTGTGGTGCTACTCGGTCGGACTACGACTGTTGTCTTTGTCTCTTTCTCCTATTTCTATACTTTATCAGTGTGATCGTTTGTCTGCCTGCCTCAAATATTTTGCAAAATATTAAATTCTTACTTGTGCGTAAGTGCATACTTAATATTATATCATGTTTATGTTATGCGTTTTGAGACCCATACAGAGATGGCGATTACATACGGTTGCAGGTTAAAAGGTGATATTGCATAAGAATTAGAGAGAGAAAGTAACATTTTGTTAGTGTCTTCATTTACATACATTATAAGACAGAGCTAAATTAACAATAGAATGGTTTGGTAATTCATCACGTTAAAACATGCTTGGGCAATTTTTAATAAAGAACAATTGGTTGAGTGAGACAATTTTTGTTTAATGACATGGTCAATGGTGCGATGTACATAAAATAATGATGCTGATTTTAAAATTTTAGTCTTAAAGATTCCTGATGCGCAGACTGGTCAAATGGAAAAAAAGGATTTTGGGATATTTTTGTAAACTAAATTGCGCGTCATCATGACACTACTCATACTCGCTACTTCTATTTTACTCTTCTTCTCCTTCACCTGCAGCTCCCGGCTCTTCTTCGATTGCACCTGAAGGAGAGCTCTCAAGTCCTCCTCCACCAGACGGAGCTTTACTGACTCCACCAGACGGAGCCTTACTGATTACACCAGACGGAGACTTATTAAGTCCACCAGACGGAGCTTTACCAAGTCCACCAGACGGAGCTTTATTGACTCCACCAGATGAATCTTCATTGGCCTCTTGAATTTGAACCTTGGAAGTTCCTTTCCCACCACCTTTGGCAGCAGCCTCTTTAGGATTGTTGGATAC